>VDFB02145913.1:0-11128 GCA_007258455.2 Sequoia sempervirens | reverse complement strand
GGACATAAAGACCGCAAGTAAAATCACAACCTCACATGTAAATAAAACTAAAATTTTAGAGTATATGGGGTGTACAAACCTCTTTTACCTAATGAGGTATGTTGTGATATTCAACCTTCCATTTGGGGTGACTTAACATGAGAAGGAAAAGCACATCTAGCAATTCATGAAGTAAACAAGTGTAGGTTGAACCACACGATGAGTGGTTCAACTTGCAACTTTGTATGTGGTGTACAAGTGTAACGTGCATAACAGTATGTAATTACTTCTACAATTGCAATAGGAAATGTATTCTTTTGGGAAGATACATTGGTTGTGGTGCATGTGTATGTGTTAATGGAGATGAAAGGTTAGAGGGAAACCAAAACCTTTTATGACAAAAAAATGTGCATCCATTGCTGCCAACAACACCAAAATGATAACACATTTGTTGCATTTGTTGAAAAAATAATGAATCAGTAATAGACAGAATGAGGAAAGGTAGAAAGGTGTAAAATTTCCTATCAACCATGATGTAAGCCAATGTAGTCTGGAAAAAATATTATGTAGTTGAGCCTCCAAGTGGACATAAAGAACACAAGTAAATTCACAACCTTGCATGAAAATATAACTAAGAGTTCAGAGTATATGGGGTGTACAAACCTCTTATACTTGAGAATTCATGTTGTGATATATTGAACCTTCCATTTTGGGTGAGTCAACAGGAGCAAAAAAAGCACATCTTGCAATTCATGAAATAAAAAAATATAGGTTGAACAATACAATGAGTGGTTCAACCTGCAACTTTGTATGTAGTGTATGAGTGTAGCGTGCTTAACAATATGTAATTACTTCTACAATTGTAACAAAAATGTATTATTTTGGGAAGAAATGTTGGTTGTGGTGCATGTGCATATGTTAATGGAGAGGAAAGGTTAGAGGGAAACCAAAACCTTTGATGACAACCTTGTATGTAAAAAAAGAGTGCATCCATTGCTGCCAACAATGCCAAAATGATAACACATTTGTTGCATATGTTGAAAAAATAATGAATCAGTAATAGAGAGAATGATGAAAGGCAGAAGGTGTAAAATACCCTATCAACTATATGATGTAAGCCAATGCAGGTTGGAAAATACAACGTGTAGTTGAACCTCCAAGTGGACATAAAGATCGCAAGTAAATTTGCAACCCCACATATAAATATAACTAAGATTTCAGAGAATATGGGGTGTATAAACCTCTTTTACTTGAGGAGGCATGTTGTGATATTCAACCTTCCATTTGGGGTGACTTAACATGAGCAACAAAAGCACATTTGGCAATTCATGAAATAAACAAGTGAAGGTTGAACCACACAATGAGTGGTTCAACCTACAACTTTGTATGTGGCATATGAGTGTAAAATGCATAGCAATATGTAATTACTTCTATATTTGCAACAACAGATTTATTATTTTGGGAAGATACATTGGTTGTGGTGTGTATGTATGTGTTAATAGAGAGGAAAGGTTAGAAGGCAACCAAAACCTTTTATGACAACCTTGTATGTAAATAAATGTGTATCCATTGTTGCTAGCAATGCCAAAAGAATAACACTTTTTTTTGCATTTGTTGACAAAATAGTGAATCAATAATGTAGGGAATTAGGAAAGGCATAAATGTGTAAATTTTCCTATCAACCATGATGTAAGCTAATCCGGGTTAAGAAAATGTGGTATCTAGTTAGACCTTTAATTGGACATAATAAAGGCCAGTAAAGTAAAAATCATTAACCTCACATAGAAAAACTAGAAAGAAAATCCCTCATATTTATATAGGGTGTACAAACCTGTTTTTACCTAAGCAAACATGTTGTGATATTGATCCTTCCATTTACGGCAACTTAAGATGACCAACAAAAGCGTATATGACAATTCATAAACTAAAAAAGTGCAGGTTGAACAACATGATGAGAAGTCCAACCTGCAACTTTATATGTAGCCTATAAGTGTAACGTGAATAATAATATGTAATTACTTATATGGCTACCAACAATTTCAAAAGAAAAAAAAAAATTCTTTGCATTTTTTGATAAAAAAAAAATGACTAAATGAACATAGGCTAAAACATGTTTTTTTTTGTGCATTTATTTGTGAAACATATGAAGAACTTGAAAAGCAATTTTAACTGTAAACCACAATTTCAATAAATTGTGAAGCTCACTTGCATTGAAAACCATAGTGAATGAGATAGATATAGTGTTGACTTAAGATATTCTTTATGCTATTGATAAATTTAGAAAGAAGCATGTGTAGTATGTGCAAAGGCAAAGAAATAATGCAAATCTAGAGGCAGCAGGTTCTATAATTTATGAAATTGAAAAGGAATCTGCTCTAAAAACACTTGAAAACAAGGAGATCAAACTTAATGAGATAGATATTGTTTTAACTGAAGAGATTCTTACCACTCTTGAGAAGTTGAGGAAGGAGCATGTGTAGTATGTGCAATGGGAAAATCACAATGCAAAAGTGGACGAACTCAAGAGATTTTGTATTGCATATGAATTTGTCTAAGCAAAGAAAGTGAAAGATAATGCTATAATTGGATTTGAACTAGTGAAGTCAAATATTTATGAACATAAAACTAAACATGACCAGCGAAAGAAAATCAAGTACAAAAGCAAAAATTCCACCCTTCAGCTTACAACAAGCACAAATATATAAAATACAACCCACAATGTTTTCCAACATGCCTATAGTTTATTGATTTGAGAAAGTTGAAACACAATTTTTAATCTACCTGATACTTGTTATATATTTTTAATATGTTCCTTTCATTACATTCGTATTGTGTAAATAACAAAAGATTTTCACTATAATCATATTGTATGTATAATCGGAGGTTGGAAAACACAGGGCGTTAAGAAACCTACAATCCACATAGTGTTGTAAATCCCTCTATATATAAGAATGTAATTGGTTGGTCACCCCTCGACTAAATATGGTTACTTTTATGTATCCCCCAACTTCAAATCCTCCCCAAATTCTCCACCCTTTAGCTTTGTACAAGCTCAACAAACTAACTCACAATCCACTGTGTTTTCCTACCTGCCTATATTTTAATGATTTGAGGAAATCCAAATGCAATTCATACTATAAGTAATAGTTTTGGTAAATTTTCAAGGTTCCTTTTATTACATTGGTACTAAAAGGTTTTCATTAAACTCATTTTTTCTATTTATAATTCAATGTTGGAAAACACTGGGCGTTAACGAACCTAAGATCTTCCTAATACTTCAAGAGGTAGCAGGTACTACAATGTATGATATGAATAAGGAAACATTCGTAAAAACACTTGAAAAGAAGAATACCAAAGTGTATGAGATATATAATGTATTGACTGAAGAGATTCTTCTTGCTCTTGAGAAGTTGGGGAAGGAGCATTTGAAGTATGTGCAATGGGAAAATGACAATGCAAAATTGGACACAATAGGTACTAGAATGTATGAAATGACAAAGGAATCTGTTGTAGAAATACTTGAAAAGAAGTAGACCAAAGTGAATGAGACAGATACTATATTGATTGAAAAGGCTCAGTGTTTTTGAGAAGTTGAGGAAGGTGTGTGTATAGTATCCGCAATGGGCGTATGGCAATGCAGAACTCAAGTAGTAGGTAGTAGAAAGTATGTAATGAAAAAGGAATCTGCTCTAAAATTACTTGAAAAGAAGCAAACCAAAGTGAATAAGATAGATAATGTATCGACTGATGAGATTTTTCTTGCACTTGACAACTTGATGAAGGACCATGGTGCAGTATGTGCAATGGGAAAATGCCAATGAAAAATTGGATAAAGTCTATAACTTTTGTATTCCATATGAATTTATGCAAGAAAAGAAAGTGAGAGATGATGCTATAAGAGGAGTTGAACAAATGAAGTCAAGATTCTTCAACTTAAGAATTCCATGGAACAAATACAATTCGAAATAGATGATAATGAAAAGGAAAAAACAAATCTTAAAGCAGAAAGAGAGAATCAGTTAGATGGATACATGAAATCCTTATGTGAAAAGGTAGACAAGTTTTGTGAATAACTTATCAAACAGAAAACATATGCATTCTCTAATCAGAGACACTCTCAATGTTGAGCAAAGAGCGGATACAAAGCTACACAAAAGTATTGAAGACATTCAAAACTCTATCAAAAAAATGGATGGTGCTATCCTAAGGGCTAATGAGGGAGAAGCTAATCCAAAGCTACAAATAAAAGATATGAAATAGAAGGTAGAAGCTCATGAAAAGGAATGTTAGGGAGGTGATAACAGGTAACAACAATGGGGATGAGCAAAAATGTGTGACCGGTCAACTTACAGATGCAAAAGCAATAGTTGGAACTGCTGGAACTAAAATAAAAGAACATAAACACTACAATTAACCACTTGGAAAAGAAATTAAAATAATAAACAAAAATTTGATCATCAAAATAAAAGGAGTTTAATTAATAGTGTTGACACACAAGTGCAATATAAAAGACACGAAGTTGAAAAAATAAACACAACAATGGAATGTGTGATTTTGAAGACATTCATATTGTTTTGTAACATTCCATGTTGCATAATCATAGGTGTTAAGAAACAAGCAACCCATCGTGAGACAACCCTTTACATTTAAACAAGGAGATTCAAATAACTGAAAATTGCCATTGTGTTTTCCAAATTATAATTTTTTCGTCCACTTTTTCTTTCAATCATGCAAAATTTAAAGACAAGAATGGAATGTGTGATTTTGAAGACATTCATATTGTTTTGTAACATTCCATATTGCAAAACCGTAGGTGTTAAGAAGCAAGCAACCAGATGTAACACAACCCCTTACATTGAAACAAGGAGATTTAAATAATGAAAACCACCATTGTGTTTTCCAAATTACAATTATTTTGTGCACTTTTTTTTTCAATCATGCAAAATTTAAACACAAGAATGGAATGTGTGATTTTGAAGACATTCATGTTGTTTTGTAACATTCCATATTACAAAACCGTAGGTGTTAAGAAGCAAGCAACCAGCTGTAACACAACCCCTTACATTTAAACAAGGATATTCAAATAACTGAAAACCACCATTGTGTTTTCCAAATTACAATTATTTTGTGCACTTTTTTTTCAATCATGTGAAATTTAAACACAAGAATGGAATGTGTGATTTTGAAGACATTCATACTGTTTTGTAACATTTCATGTTGCAAAACCATAGGTGTTAAGAAGCAAGCAACCAACTGTAACACGGCCCCTTACATTTAAACAAGGATATTCAAATAACTGAAAACCACCATTGTGTTTTCCAAATTACAATTATTTTGTGCATTTTTTTTTCAATCATGTGAAATTTAAACACAAGAATGGAATGTGTGATTTTGAAGACATTCATACTATTTTGTAACATTCCATTTTGCAAAACCATAGGTGTTAAGAATCAAGCAACCCACCATGAGAAAACCCTTTACATTCAAACAAGGAGATTCAAATAACTAAAAACCACCATTGTGTTTTCCAAATTACAATTATTTTGTGCACTTTTTTTTTCAATCATTCAAAATTTAAACACAACAATGGAATGTGTGATTTCGAAGACATTCATACTGTCTTGTAATATTCCATGTTGCAAAACTATGGGTGTTAAGAATCAAGCAACCCACCATGAGAAAACCCTTTACATTTAAACAAGGACATTGAAATAATTGAAACTGAACATTGTGTTTTCCAAATTGCAATTATTTTGTGCACTTTTTCAATCATTCAAAATTCTGCTCACAACAATGTAAAATTGGGATTTTGAAGATTCATAGCCGAAAGCGGAATATCCATGCCAAACCATGCTTTAGAAGCGCGCAACCGGAATCAGGAATACTAAACTCTGCATTGAAATTGGCGACGAAATAACAGCAAACCGTTCCACATGTTGTCCAATGATAATTTGTTTCAGGCACTTTGTTTCAATCGGGCGAAATTAATTGATATGAATGGAATGGATGATTTTTACGAAATTCATTATTTTTAACATTCCATGTTGCAAAACCCAGGTGTTAAACATCAAGAAACCACCGCGGGAGGAAACCTTGAGATTAAACGGGAGTGAGGATTCAATGTTATCTAGGAAACCAATGATGGTTTTCAAATGAGCAATTATTTTGTGCACTTTCAATCTATTCCGGTAACTCTGAACCACCATACTGAAATTGTGATTTGGAAGAATTCGAGATTGTTTTAGAATGATTTCATGCGTACCAAACGAAAGTGCTGGCTGGCGAAGCGAATCCCACTTACCACGAACCCTATATTTCAAAACGATAGTGATTCAATAACGAAAACCATGACGGTAGGGTGTACTTGAGAACTGAGCTTGTGTAATCTTTTTTTTCGAATTATCAGAAAATTTAAACACAAACAATAGTGATGTGATTTTGAAGATATTCATACTATTCTTAGAACTCCATACATCCTTCACGGAAAGGGTATAACCTAACGAGGGCAACTTTGTGATTAAAACGGTGAGGAGTCTCAATAATCAAAACCCATGATTTCAAGTTTCAAAATACTGATTTAGGCACCCTTTGGTTTTTCGATTCATCTCAAATTTAAAACACAATGAATAGTGTGGATTTTGAAGGAATTTTTGGTCATTTTATGTTAAAAGTGCTAGCAACTCATTCTATTTTAACCTTATATTTAAAACAGGAGATTCTAATTATTTATGGCAACTCATATTTAGAAGCCTTCACAAATCACAAATTACATTGTGTTGTAAAACCCTCTGCAACCTAATTGGTTAGCACCCCTCACCTTGATTTGGTCGGTTTTATCCTCCAACTCCTCCAGTGGACTCCAAACTTCAACTTACAATGTGCATACTGCAAAAAAGCACCTCAATTTGGTCAGTTTTCTCCTCCATCTCCTCCATGTGCACTCCAACCTTCAACTTTCAACATGTAGACTAGAAACTCGTTATATTTTCACCCTTCTTTCTCCAAACCAAAAACACACGTCAGTCCACCTCTAATTTTATCACGCCAAAAAAAAAGCTCTAAAAGCAAAACTTCACAGGCATGTCAGGGGACCAAGTTTTATCGACTAGTAGGAGGCAGGAAAATTGACCTAATGGCGCCGTTAACTCCTACCTACCTTTCCTGGACATTTGGTCCCGTATGTCAGTTTCGTCACTTTTATCCCCTATCTGGCAGGCCCCACACTATGACGTTTCATCATGTTATGTATGTTTTCATTCATTTGTGTATGTACATAGGTGTGTTTTGTCTAGGAGTTAGTTGTCTCCTATAAAATTTTGTCCATCGCTTAGTATTAATTAGATTGAAATTTAGCAGGTTGGTGGCACATCAAAAAGAAATAGGGGAGATACAAGTCAAACTCAGGAATTAATTTTGGTCAAGTGTGAGCTGAAGTAATTTGCAATTATGGTTGTAAGGAGGAGAGCAATGGTTAAACTTACCAGAGAAAACAAAAAAATCAATAAAATTGATATACAAAAATTAAAAATATTAAAGTAAAATATTTGTATAATATTGTGGTATCTTTCACTCGTTTTAAAAGTTAATGATAATAGTGTTTTTCCTTACTAAGACTCAATAAATTCTTTCATCGCTTACAATAATGGAATACTTCTCCTCAATAAGTAATGATATTAAAGTTACAAAGAATTGCAATATTCCCAACATGGGTAACACTATTTACATTCTTAGTAATGTTGGTAAACTCCAACTTCTTAAGGCCTCGCTTCAAGGAATTCTGGTCTACTTCCTCTCTCTTTAGAATTTTAGGCTCCATGGTTGAGAAGTTGGAAAGAATACAAAGATCCTTTCTTTGGATTGGGGTGGAGGACAAAAAAAGGCTTGCTCTTGTGAATTGGGATACTGTATGTCACCCCAAGTGTCAAGGGGGCCTTGGGATTAGGAGGATCACTAATATGAATAAAGCTCTTATTGCCAAGATTGGCTAGAATTTGGTGTAGGAAAAGGTTGAATGGTGTAGAATAATGAGGGCTAAATATCTTAACCAAGGACATTTTTTTAGAGCCTTAGACTTGGTTGGTCTCCCTTCTAGTTCTAAAATTTGGAACAATATTTTAAAGTGTAGATCCCTTTTGAAGAAGGGGGTTAGATGGAAGATTGGAAATGGGAGACTAATTAGATTCTGGGAGGACTACTGGATTGGGGGCTGACCGCTTGCTGACAGTCATTTTAATATATTGAGGGAGCTCGCTAAAGATCTTATTGGTACTTACATTGTTGATTATACTTCACCCAGAACTAAATGGAAAACTTTGAATTTGATTTTCTTGCATTGTCCAAACCTTCTTCCTAAGGTTGCAAAGCTCCAAGAGCTTCTAAGTATGGTTAGGCTTCCTTTATTTCCCAGGGAGGATAGGATATTCTGGACAAAGAAGCACTCAGGGGAGTTCACTGTTAAGTCTGCTTACCATCTGCTTCTCAAGTTTGAAGGTGATGAGCAGTGTTGGAAGAAGGTGTGAAATCATCAACTAATCCCTAAAATAAATTTATTTTGGTGGACTTCCATTCATGGTAAAATTTTAACTATTGATAACCTTGTTAAGAGGGGCTTTCAATTCCCTAATTGGTGTACACTTTGTAGAGGGGAAGAAGAAACTATCTCTCATCTATTTATTCACTGCCAGTTTGCTTCCCAGGTCTGGAAAAATGTTTTACAAAGGTTGAACATCTCTTGGGTCTTTGATAGAGACATCCACCAATTTATCTTAAATTGGAAATTCCCCTCCAAACATTCGTTAATCAAACTACTATGGTAGCTTATTCCACCTCACATTTGCTGGTGTTTGTAGAAAGAAAGGAATAACAATATTTTCAGAGAGACGGAAAACAATGTGGATGGTTTGCCGATAATCCTTAATAAGCTCCTCCTAGATAAAATTTCGACCTGTAAATGGAAGACGCCTAGTAATCCCCCTTCTGCTTGGGATAGAAGCATAGCCACTATTTGTAAATTTCCTAGTGAGTTCCAAAGATTTGATAATTCCAAAATGATTATTAGCAAGAATACTAAATGGAGAACCCCTAGGCCCCCCTAGGTTAAGCTAAATTTTGATGGTGCGGCTAGGGGAGGTATGGAAGCTAGAGGTGGTATTATCAGGGATCATATAGGTAGCCTAGTTGCTGCCTATGCTAGGAAACTGAAAGATCACACTAGCAATTAGGTTGAAGGTATGGCTCTTTTGTGGGGTCTTAGAATTGTGTTGTCACTTAGCGTCAAGACCATGGAAATTGAAGGCGACTCGATGCTAATTGTGGAAGCCACTAAAGGCAAGATGATTGCAGGGTGATCTTTAAAATGTATTATTGAGGATATTTTCTCCCTCCTAAATGGACTTTAGGACTTTACTATCTAGCATGTCTATAGGGAGGGGAATGCAACTGCTGACAGTTTGGTGGCAGTGGGTCTTGATATTGAAGGGCTAAGGTGTTGGCGAAAAGTTGATTTTTTTCCCACTACAGTTTTGGATTTTTTAAGGAAGATCTCAACAATATAAATGATGAGCCTTAGAAGGTGTCTTCTTATTTTAGCCTGGCTCCTACTAACTTTGGTTAGTATTGTTGGCGGGAGCATGATTTTGAATAATTGGTCATTGTGTGAGGTGATGGATTTCATGTGATTGTCCTTTGGCATGTATAGCCCCTTTTGGATCGATGGCAAGGTGATTCTTTCTATTCCTAGTGGCGGATGGGGTCATCATTTTTTGAACCCCCTAAATTTTTGTGTTGAGCCTCATAATTTAGTGGTTTTTGTTAGATTTTTTCAGCTGGCTAAGTTCTATGTCGATATTATTCCCTTACGTTCCTTGGATGATTCGCACGAGGGAGCTGCTACCTTTACATGGGATGTGATTTGTGGCATTTATTTCCTTCTTTTTCGACTTTTCATGTCACTTCTTACCAGCATTTTCCCTGTGGACGTTTCTAGAATTGGTTGGCATCTCTTGTGCCCTGGTTATATTTTTACTATTAAGGTGGTCTGCGACTTTTGTGTGGGCTCTATGGGTGGGGACAGAGTGCGCGTGGATCTTGACAAGTGTGACAAGTGGAAGGTGGATGCCACTATTTGGCACATTTGCAAAGAGGGTGGCATTGCCCAGAATATGGAGGTCATGACTAGGCACAACTAGGGCCTGTCAAATAAGTTTGTCACCTCTTGGAATGATGGTAGGGTTACCATCGGTGGAATTTATTTTGAAGTCTCTAAGGAGGTTATAGCAAGAGCTATGGGGCTTCCAAATAGTGGACGAACCTGGAAGAAAACCACAAAATTTCCAGACTAGATTAGTCTTAACCTGTTCTTTCGGGGTGAGGAGAAGCCCGTCAAGCTGTGAGGTGGCTGTGACTGAGAGGCACTTCCAGAACTGTGGGATAGAATTTATATGGTGATCATGAAGTAATTCATGCTGGAAGGAAGGTATGGGGTTTACTACTATTACATTTTTAATTTCCTTATCCACCTTAGGAATCACTAGTATATTTCCATTCCATTTTTCCTGTTTCATTCTCTAGATACCACTATTTTGGAGTTTAATGAAGTGTCGATTTCTAGAAAGAATTGTACTATCCTACACAAGGCCTTATGTCTAGGATTTATCATTTTCACAAGGCCCTTTTTCCCTACCTAGCCTATCACTATTCAAATCACTATTCAAGAAGTCCTTTGTCTACCCGCTCTTGTTGAAACCTTAGTTTCCTCTACTCCCCCTTCTTCCAACATTACGGATGTTTCGGGCCCAAGCAAGATAAAATGCTTAAAGAATCCCACTTTGAAATCCCTTTCCCATGGCACTTCCCCTGCGTTGGGTCTGGGGGATAAGGGTAGGGATAAAAAAAAAATTTCTCCTACCCTAAGACCTAAGGCCAAAACTTCAAAGAAAACTAAATTTTGCCTCCACCAAATTGATTCTGACATCGAAATTACTGAAGAAGCAAATACCCCCCACAAATCAAATAGATTGGTCTTTAAGTAGGACAAGGTGGGAAGTCTCAAAGAGGCCTCGGATTCGGATAGTGGAAATGGGAGTGACAACAAAAGTATAGAGGAACAGGTGGCTGGAGAGGAGGATAAGTCTATCTCGGCGAGTAGTGC
>VDFB02145912.1:0-48545 GCA_007258455.2 Sequoia sempervirens | reverse complement strand
TATTCCACACTACTGCCATTTGCCTTAGGCTCATAGTAATGCTTTCCATGCATATAAATTCAAAGACAAAATTTAGTGGGAAATAGTAGACAATATCATAAATACTAAGTAAGGCTTCTATTTTATTTTTTTAACATATTTGAACCTTATAAGAGTACTTGCCAAAAGTAAATATAGAAAGCCAAACTAAACTGAAACGAAACTCTATTGGCTTGATATCAACCTAAAGAGATTTTTTTTCTTTGAATTCTTGTGATCCAAACTATTCAAAAGAATTTTAACATTTCAATTGTCAACAATAATACCAAGGTGGTTGTTTAGATTATCAAGGCTATTTTGGGACAGATTTCCTTTTTTAGATGCTAACAAAGTGTGATAATTTGGAGCTTCAATTTGACACTAGCCATCAAGTTTTAATGACAAGTGAATAGGGTAGCGACAATTGTGTAATCAAGTGGGAAGCATAAGTATGTACATAATAGTAGACATTGTGGAACCAGAAGCAGAATGGTTCCTATTAGAAAAATAAAAATCAGCTTGTAGTGCTGAAAAAATGAGTTGTAGCAGTATTTTATATCAAAATGAAGAATTGTTTTGGTTATATTTAAATTTCCTATATATTCTACAAGCTTAATGCCTTGTTAATTGGTGAAACTCACTGCTTAAATGCATGCCTTGGACTTGTTCAGGAACTGCATTCCATTTAGGATTGTCATATTCATGGAGGTTTAGAAGGCTTGCAAGGAGTACAATAGCAATATATGAATGCTTTAGACATATATAGTGTAGCATTCCATGCATGTTAAATAGGTATCAAGCAAACTAATACATCCCTTGAGAGAAGTCATGCTCAAGTCTTGTGGGCTTAGCTTAATCCCTCCCAAAGCAAGCCTCATATATTTTCTTTTTAATGATCCAGATAGATTTCAACAGCCACTGTCCCATTGAAAGGGAATGTTCCTCATGCTTTGATTTTCCATTGAGACTTGTACCTATAATCTCTCAAAGTCTCAACTCAAAGTCTAACAATGTTTTTAACTCCATCATCCACTTATATGCAAAATCAAGTACAATTTACTTGAATAATAATAGCTAAAATTGTGGCTCAAATCAAATAAATAATATTTTTAAATATTAAAAATAAAAGTATTATTAAATAGTAATACTAATTGAGGGAAACATAATCAAGGGCCCAAGTTGGAAAAGTATAAAAAGAGGGCACCTAGCCTGATTTGGTATCTTGATTTCATTTTGGCATTCTTTGTTGTGAGCTTTGACATTTGAGTTTTGGCATATAAGGACGAAAACCCTTGGTTTGTTTGGGGTTTAAGAGGATGAGAACTCTTGTTTTTTTGGGGTTTAAGAGAACGAAAACTCTCTCGGTTTACACATTTGAGATCAAGAACAAAAACTCTTGTTTCCCATTTTGGGGGATTCCAAATAGGGGTCACAAATGTGCTGATTCATTGAGGATTTGAAGACATTCTTTAAGTTTGCAAGTTGCTGTTACAGTGTCGTACAGTGATTTGTTGAAGATTTATTGGTTTTCAGGACTTTGGAGAGTTATTGTGCATCAAAAAGTGCTGGATTTGAATTGTTTATAACATTTTCAGTCAATCCTAGATTAGCACTACCTTTGGAGGAGTAAAATGAGTAAATCCCAGCTCTGAAATCAGTTATACAGTTGTTGGTTTACATCTTCCCAGCCACGAACTATCATTCTTAGTGTGACATCAACCATATAAGGTTCTGTTCCAGTCATCAGAAAGTTATATCAGTCATATAATGTGCTATTCCAGCATATTGGAAGGTTACATTAGTCATATAAGGTGTTGTACCAGTTATCAAAATGTTATACCAGTCATATAAGGTGCTATTCTAGCATTTTTGAGGGTTACATCAGTCATATAAGGTGTTGTACTAGTCATCAAAAGGTTATACTGATCATATAAGGTGCTGTTCCAGCATTTTGGAAGCTCACATCAGTCATATAAGGTACTGTACCAGTTAACAAAAAGGTTATATCAGACATTAATAGTGCTGTACTTGGCTTTGAGAGCATTAGTAAATCATTTGGAGTGCCTTATTAGTGGCCATATTGCACAACATCTGTCTTTGTTCACTTGTGAGTTGATTTGGGAAAGTGGTAAATCTGAAAATTCATTTTCCAAGTTGCATATCAATGTTGTCATCATTTTTCCATCTTGCGATTAAATAAGATCAATGTTGTTGCTGCTGTCATATTGGTTTCTAATCAGATCTAATTTTGATTTAAAGTTATTTAAGGTTTTTTGTGAAGTTTACAACTTGGTAGTTGCAATCAACATTTATATTACGAGTTTTAGTTGCTGTTCAAGTGGTGTGTGTTCTAGAAAAATCAGAAAATAACAAAAATTATAAAAAGGGGACATTACAGTGGTATCAAAACCTTGATTTTGCCAACTTAGAGTCGAAAGTTAACATTTGAGTGCAAATCTGCAATGGGCATGAGTGAAAGGGAACCAAGGGGAGAGAACATGGATTGGCGACCTAAGTTCTTACCAAGGGAGGAAGACATAGATCTTATACAAGATCTTAAGAACCAGCTTTTGGAGCAGTTTGTTATCAGATATAAAGCTCTGGATTCTTTTAGAAAAACTTGACAAGAAGATCCCGATCGAAGGGCATTATTATGGGATCAATGTGAAAGAGACGAGTGCAAGCTTCTTGCCTTTTTTGAATATGTCAAAAAGTTTGATATTTATAAATCTTATGTTATCAATGAAGAATTTTTTGAGATATTCAAAGAAAACAGGAGAAATCAGGAAGGAGTAGATGAAGAAAGAATCAAAACCACAAGAAGAGGCCAAGGAAGGGATTGGGAAGCAAGAAGAATACTCAAATACAGAGCTACAATACATCATTGAGCAAGAACAAGAGGTACCCAACATATAGGTTGAAGATAAAAATTCTTTGGCAGTAGAAGATTCATAGACTTCTAATGATTGTATTTGTTAGCAAAGTATTGATGAAGTCAAGGAGGAAAAGGCATCAATTGTTTGATGTGAAGAGCCCAAGATGGAAGATGCGCCAATTCATGCACTAAATAGTGAATTTCCAAAGGGTGAGCCATTGATTGATCTTCAAAGTAGCATTATGAATGGACATGCATCTAGAGAAAATAGAGTAGTAGGGATAGAAGTGTTGAGGGTATCCCCACAATTCTTATTTTCAAAGAGGGTGAGCTCCTTGTTGGCAGTCTAAGGCTTGAAAATGATGATCATATTTCAAATTTGTTGCTTCCTCCTATGTCACTACAATATTCTTGTCATGATGGAAAGCATGCTAAAAAGGGTAGTAGAGCAAGGGACACAATTTGCAATATAGGTCATGTGGAGTCTTCTTTCAAGTTCAAAATTGTTTTTGCATATGGGATTTCGGTGATCTTTTGAGGATCAAAGTGGATAGAGGCATTGATATCACTATTGAGTTCTCCATCTCTTGCATTTGAATTGAAGGGAAGTTTATGAAGAATCATATAGAACTTGTTGTGCATTCTAACCACGTTGTGAAGGACTAATGTTCTCAAGATCACTCTTAGGAGCTAAGTTCCATGTTTGAAGAAAAAATTATAAGTGATGGCCAAATGGAGATTTTCACAATTGGATGCTTGGTTAGGAAAGGTGGTAAGCAAATTTGATATCATTTTGATACTAGAGATTTTCTGACTAAAGTGTGGTGTGGTGCTTTTGGGAGAAAGTTACAAATAGGTTGGAAGATTCACAAAGGATAGGCCACACTAAGATGGTTTCCCCATTCCTAGCATCATGAAGGCAAGGCAATTTGTCATCACTTTGGATGAACCAGAGGCATGCAAAGATTTCTATATCATGGGGCTTGGAGAAATTAGTAAAACATGGAGCTCACAAAGGGTGCATTCTTTGGGAGAGCTCATTAAGGAGTTGGATTCCAAGGGAGAAGAGGTAAAACTTCGAGGCATTAAGAGGTACAATCACTTCCAAAATCATAAAAAATGGTCTCAATTTATTTCATAATTGTAATAGCTGCTGTCAACAAACAGTAGTTTAGAACTGATTTGTTACATCATCGCCAATAACAGGGTATATGCAAGGTTTTATAATTCACTCAATAAGTACATTGATGAAATATCCATCTGTATCCTCAATGGACCATTATATAAAAATACAAATAATAATCAAATTACAATCATCTTTCTGATAATGATACAAAAGTATAAGGTACATAGGTACATTTGAATGAATATTATAAGATAACTGAGACTGCCATAAGCAATATACTGTTTATTCAGGATGGCATCAGATTGGAACAGAGACACTGCAAGGGGGGAGAGACTATCATTGGAGTGCTTTACTGGACAACTTTCCATCTTTATAGAAATCCTGTACACCTCCCCTGCTCTTGAGAGGCCCTACCCTTTATGAGGGCAGCAGATAAGAAGATCTGACAAAGAGAGAACCATTTGCATGTCATCACAAATAGCATACAAAATATAAAGTCATGAAGAACTAGATAACACTGTGAGCAGGGAAAAAACTAATGCATAATCATGTACTTGGGCAAGCATTTAACCAACATATCAGTTATCACATATGATGAACAAGAATGGGGATACTGAGTCTCCTTGTCTCAGATTCCTTTAAGCCATGAAGGAATTTGTTAGAACTTCATTGACTAAAACTGAAAAAAGTTGGTTTGGAAATCTAGTTCCAAACCAGTTTCTCCATTCTTCACAGAATCTAAACTTTCTTGAAGCTCTATCTGGGAATCCTAGCTAACCCTGTCATAGGCCTTGTTCATGTTAGGCTTGACAAGCCTACTTGGTTTCCTTTTATGATAAATAGAGTGGATTATTTTTTGGACAATGAATATTCTGTCTAGGATTGGTTTTCTAGCTATAAATCCTCACTAGGATTCAGAGATATACCATCCAAGAAAGATTTCAATCTTAGCCACATGTTTGGTGTCAAATTTATACCCCAAATTGCTCAAAGCAATGGGACAGTATTCATCAAAATAAACTGATTCTTTGTAATTGGCATCATTAGCATCTCATTTTGCTCCTTTGAAATTAGGCTTGGTATGCTGCTTACCAGTTTATTTTGAGCTTCGTAGAAATAAACAACTTCATTTCTTTCATTTTCAGATATTTCAAACTCTGCTTGGTGTAACTTGTTTGTCTATTTTATTTGTTTCTGTGAGTGTGGATTATGGTTGGAAGGTAGAAAATTTTGTATGTCTGTCCCCTTGAGCAATTTGACACTTGAATTTCTTTCAATGGGTTTCCTCCATTCTGGGTACATGCTAAAATATAGCAATTGGACTTCTTTGCCTCTGTTAATTCCTAATACCATATCCCCTTAGCAATGCCCATCTATAATGTGTCCAACTCTTTGGAAATGCTTTCCTTTTTTCACAAGTGTTGTCAGTTCTTTGACTGTTTGTTTTTTCCACCTCTACTTTAATTTCCTTCTGCTGACTTCCATTCTTGGAGCCATTAACTAGGATATACTTCCATTTTATCAGATTTTGTTTGAAATGGAGTCCTTTCAGCCTCATTTACTCAAACTTAAAAATGGATTCCCTTTGGTTTTGTTTCATTTTCAATGTTTAACTTAAGTGCCTAGTGATAGATCCAGAATAGGGGAGGACATACAAAAGAGCACTTCATTCCTTTTGTCAATCACTCGGAGTTTCCTATGAGACAATCTGATCTTTTCAAGATTTTGTCTTTACCCTGCCTCCCAATTATTCCAACTAAATGTTTGGCCTATTGGTTTGATATCTTTTAAGGTGAAAGCTAGGCATAAATAGCCTATATCCAGCATTGCGTGCGAGAGGAGTTCTGCACCACCTAGTTTTTCTGATACTAATGATATAGCATTGAAGTCATCTCCCAGAACCCAGTCTATATCATTATACACTTTTTGAATGATTCCAATTCATCCCAACATAGTTTTTTCTCCATAAACCCATTGGGACCATAAACATTGGTAATAAAAAGAAGCATACCTTGCTTAAGATGTTTCATTCACAAACTATTCATATTGTTTTCCTTGATGAGAAGCTTACATAAAAAATGTTTTGGTTAACATATGATTGCAAGGCCTCCAGCAGATCCCGTGGTTGCTGACCCTAATATGACATTATTGAAATAGGATGAAAAAGAAATAACCAAAGCACATAGACACTCATGTAATTTTCTCCAGGAATTATGAAATTCTTCTCCAATGTAAAAGCAAAAGCCAAACATGTACGCATTCATATGTAATCTTCTCCAACAAATTATCTCACTTATCTTCTAGCTGTCCCTAGTGTGCCATTTTTAAGTAAGATGAAAACACAATGGTGTCATCATTTTAACATATTAACAAGATTTAAGATACTTTGATTAATTCAGGACATACTTGTTAATTCAGCAGCATACAAATCTTTTGGAAACTGTAATTGATTTCTTTTGTAAAATTCTGGATAACCAACTAAACTGCTGTGTCAATAAACTAAGGGTGCATCCATTTGTTATTATTCTAAAGTAAGAATTCTTTTGTCTTTAATGACCGAAAAGATAACATTTTCTTCTTGCATATTTATATTTGTATATTCACTACATTAGTGCAATTCCAAGGAAAATTTGCTCATTTTGGACTGTCATATTTTTGGAGGTGCAGATTTTTTAATACTCTTCTTTACGGAGGCTGTGTTCTATGGTGGGGTTGCTGCTTTCCTTCTTGTTACAGATTATGTTCAGAAGCCTTGTTTCCAATCCTTAGCAGACAAGAGAAGCATTGATAACAAGCTACATGGATACAGAGTTGTTTCAATAGCAACATTAGTTCTCAGTGTGCTCCTGCCACTTGTATCTCTTGGTTTGGTGTGGCCGTGGACAGGACCAGCAGCATCTGCTGCTATTGCACCTTATTTAGTAGGCCTTATAGTCCAGTTTGCATTTGAGCAGTATGTCCAACGTAGAAAATCATGTGTTTGGACTCTTGTTCCCATTGTTTTTCAGGTATATGATTTTCATTTGATCCAATACATTTACAAATTTAAAATTTATATGCTGTATTGCAATACAAGGTCTGCAAAGATAAGAAATCTGAATATAAGGATCTCAGGTTGTATTATGAAAAGGATCTTTTAGACTTCAAGAATCTCATATTTCGAATTTGGTACTTACAGTTACTGAATTACAGATTATTGTATTGATGTAAAGGGTTCATGGCACTTTCCCTATTTAGAAACTTTCCTGCAAATAATGTAATGAAACTTATATGAATTCTACCATTCCAATCAACATGTAATAATTTTCTTAGTTGGCCTTCTGGAGGAGCAGTTTTATCTTAACAAATCTCACTGCAATTAAAGAACTCTCACAAAGGAATTCTGTCTTTTCTTCACATAGCAATTCCTTTTCTTTTTTAGTGGAAAATGTGTCTTATGTGACATCAGCACATAATAAGATCACATGAGAGAATCTAACAGAGTAAATTAAATTGCAGGCCATAATAGTCACAGTTTTCTCTTCCAATATGGCCTTAGCTCCATAAGTCTGCATCATTCCTAAATCCAATGTCCATTATAGCTGAAAACGTGGTCACAAAGTTCAATATGAATGCTGTTAATTCTTCTAGGTGAAGGTTGGGTTTCCGTCACTAAATGTGGCTTTCATCTTTGCATCCAAAGAAAGGCAATACCTGTCAAATTTATACTACAATGTCTCTGCCATGCTGTCATACCATCTGTTAATCTCCTTGAATAATGCCCTTCCAATATCGGGTCTTACAAAGAGAATGGTGTTGGGAAAGATTCCAATGCAGAGACTCAATCCCAAGGTTTGTGGCATAGTCGTAATGAACTCAGACTTGCTTTGGACTCAGCAAGCTGATTTTTGACCTGGACTCAGACTAGATGCCCAAACTTGGCAAAGACTTGATGAATCGAAAAAACATTAAATATAGAGATTTTTAAGGATTTAAAACTTGTTTCATGCACCCTTTACTAAATAAGCTTTAAAGACACAATAAACTAATTAAATAGAAGCTACTTTGATTACATGCACAAGTATACTTCAATCACATGAGTATAAACAATAGATTTTAATTTTTAGCTGAAGTAAACAACATTTTTAGATATATAAATCATAAATATTGTCAAATGTATATAAATCTCATGGATTATGAAATCCATGACATCAAAACAAATATCAAAACAAAAAATATTAGTCTATGGAGGAGCCTGCATTACTCATCCGAACATCATGACACATTTTGCATTGGCATCTAAGATAAGTCCTAGATGATGATGCAGCTGTGATATTTTCTTGTGTCTCAATGATAACAACATCAAAGGGGGCTCTTTGTGCTCTATTCTCCTCCTTTGCTATGGCTACCACCTTTGCCTCTCAATCCACTTGATCAACCCATGCAAGGTCCTCATCGTTGAAGACAAGATCCTCAATCTTGGTGATCCAATTTGATTGTGGATCAACCTCCTCTATAGTGATGGGACATATGTCAACACCCAAGATTTGTTAGTGACAAAGGTGAAGGTTGTAATGAACATACACAAAATCATTAAACCTTTGCACTGACATCCTATTGCACTTCTTGGACTGTATGTGTTCAAGCATACTTCAATTGTGCTTGCATCCTTAAGCACTGCATGGTTGGCTCAAAATGCGAATTGCAATCCTCTAAAGATTTGACATCTTGGCACCAAACCTTCCCACGATGTTTATGAAATTAGAAGAAAAAAAATAAATCTCATTGTCTAACTTTGAGTTTCACTTTCAATATTAACATTAAAAAGAGAAATTTTAATTTTTAAACTTAAATTACGCCTTTAGTAGATTTTTACTTGGCTGCAATGTTGTTTGAATTGTCTTGCATGTTTCTCATGCAAACATCTCTTTGTTCAAGCTTGGAGATCTCTGTCTCAATGATTTTTTGTGGTGCAACTGAAGAATCAGGTACCATCCGCTCTACAACTATGTAGAGCTCACTCAAGACCTTTTAATTGGCCTTGAAATCTGGTTGGAATTGGAATGCCGGATTGAGGAAATATGTAGCTGCATCTAAGGGCTTTCCATCATCAATCAATGATCTCCCATATGTCACGATACTTATCCTCAACCTTAGAATAAATGGATCTAATGGCTTCCTTTGCCCTATCCATGCCCTCATAGATGTAGCTCATTGTGGGTTTCTCCCCATCAGCAACTTGTAGAACAACTAGAGGCTTTGTGAACTGCAATCATTGTGAAACATTAACCTAAGTAAGTGTGGTGTGAACAAAAATAAGCAAATGAAATGGAAATATGAACAAAAATATTATGGAAATTTACCTCTACAATCTCCTTAGCCGGTTGTCAAAAACTATGCTCGTCAAAGATCCAATCAACGACATCAACCCCTGCATTTGTCTTTGCATATGATGATGTAGACCACTCATCACTATGAACATGCACATCAAAGCGACCATTGACTGAAGTAAAGATTGCAACGTGATAAAATTGGTTGCAAAACAAATTATTCTAAAATGAGCCAATTCTTTCTTTTTCATGAATTTCTTCATTAGGTTGAGGACCCAAGTGTGATTATATATGTATATTTACACTTATTTTTAGCATACTCTACACATGATTTGATCCATGCAATTTTACTAGGATCCTCTAATATGAAGTCAAGGCAATGAGCAACACAAGGAGTCTAGAACAAGGATGGGTGCCTATGCATAAGAAGTCTATTTGCAGCAACATAATTTGTTGTTGTAACTATTTGCACTACATTTTTTTCACCCACTTTTGCCAAGACTCCTTCCAAAGCCTCACAAAGGAATTCAACATTTTTGTGTTTCTTGAACTTCAATTGATTTCAAGAACATTGTCCCACTGGAGAAAGAAAAAAAAATTGTGATTCAACAAATTAGAAGTTAAAAATTCAAATCACTAAATCAATGGATATCATAAAGTACAATTACTTGTGGAAGAAACAAAAAAATTCAACAATGTTCAATTTCTTCTATCGATTCAACCATCAATCATGATAGTGCAACCCTTCTTTTATATGTCATATTGCTTGTCAATCTTGGCTTTCGCATTAATCACCTTTTGACTCAAAATGGAGCCTTTATCTTCTCATTATTAGGAGCTTTGAACCCCACCCCACAAACAGTAATGACATTATTTTACCAATAAAGAGACCTAAAACAATTAAAATTTATAAAATAAGTAATTCTAAATTGAGAGTTTAACTTTAAAGTATACAATTCTACAAACCCAAAATGCAAAATTTCAAGAGACAAAGAAATCAAAATATATATTTTAAAGCAAAAATAATAGTAATTAACTGGTTGTGTGAAATGGAATGGTGCAATAGAATTAGAAGTCTTCAATTGCACTTCTTGCAGCATTATGCCTATCCTTGTTCCAACCCATGGTCTCAAGTGATGGTTAGGCACTTGGAGTAGTGCATGGAGTAAAACATGAATTTAAATTAGATGAAGCTTCACGAACTCTAGGCTCAATATTGATACTACCACTATCACTGCCACTACTCATAGATCTAGGAAATGGAGAAATGGAAGAAGTCTCTCCACCAATGGTTGTCATTTCTTCTCTTTGCTTCTTTTTGAATTCTTTTAGTTGCTCAAAAGTTTCTAATTGACTTTGCATTTCGTGTTTAACTTCAGGAGGTGTTGCTGAGCACAATTTAGCATCACAACATGGTATATGTGCAAGGTGATACTTTGATTAGTTAATGCCTCCGCCAAACATTTTTGTTTTGCAATGGATACATGCCATCTCCCCGTTTTTTGCCTAGGGATGGCATGTTTCCCACATGCATCCTTTCTAATTCGGGTCAACATTGTGATGAAAACTTGTAACAATTTGTAAATGTGAAGTATGCTACAATAAGATATAAATGGAAAAAAATATTAATATTTACTGTTTTTAGTTATAAAAAAATAGAAAAAACTAAAAACAACTAAGGTTTGCAAAAAAGGCTAGGGTTTGTTATTTTTTCCATAAACCTAAATATGAAATTTTTTTGTAGAACATAATGAAAGTTTAAAAATAAAAAAAAAGCAAAAAAGACTTGAAAATATGAACTTCAAATTTGCTCCAAAATGTTGGTAGGATGCTCCAAATCAATGGTGGGCTCTTCCAAATCCTCTATAGGCTCCTCTAGATCCATCAATGGCTGCTATGAACTTGTATAAATGGTCTTCAATCATCGTTTCTTACTCAACCAATGTGCTCGTTTTCTCTTGAATGGCATATATTTTTAGCTCAAAAACTAGTTTTTCACTTCTTGTGTTTGAAAATAAAATGGCATGTATTTTTAACTCAAAAACTATTTTTTCACTTCTTGTGTTTGAAAATAAAATGAATGTGCTTTTAGGGTGTGAGAGATCATTTGAAGTGTTTTTGTTTCAACTTTATTTTTTTTAATTATTTTTATTTTATTTTTTCACTTAGCTAGCTGCAGCCGAGTCTTACTCATGGGACTCGCCAAGTTTGGTGAGTCTTCCCAAACTCGATGGGTACTCGGGTCTTGAGTCCTCAGGACTTGTTTGACGCCACTCGTCTACTAAGTCTTGACAAGTCTAGCTGAGTCTTGTAACTATGGTTTGTACTTTACGGAACTAAACAATTTCAAAAGTCATGCGTGATTGGTTCATTTGGAAAATTAATACATCCTATTCGAAACCTCAAACTTATATAGCTTAGCCTTCCTTGCTAGATGTTTGATTAGTTGGGATTTAAAAATTTTCAACCATTTTATAGAAACATGTTGATCCATTTGTTCTTCCATTTTATGCAGCTCCTATCTCCTGTTAAGCTGTCCTCCATTTGGTTACTTATAGAACTTACCTGTCTCACAACATAAAGGGCTTATCATAAACCAATTTCCATTCATTCAATATTAGTCTTTGGCTTTTGTGGTTTCATTTGCATTATAGACATATTACACTCAAATATCATTATACAGACATTGAGGATGGTATTTTGTTTATGGCTGGTAAACGTTGAGCATGGTTCATGTTATACACTCTAATGGCAAATTTCTCTTTTCTCTGAATCATAACCGCAAGTTAAAAAATATTCTCTAGCATGTCTGTTCCCTACAAAATTTGGAAGATATCCTAGCTGACCATGATTAGATGAAAAATTCACTTAAAACTTGTAGCTGAGTTGCACATAGTCCTTGAATCCACATTATCTTGGTGTAGCTTCTTCGAGGTTATTTTCTAGGTCTACGAATTTCTCCTAGCACAATTGTTTTTGACAGCATGGAGAAATCTGTTGTTACCCATATGAATTTTTTTTGCATTGTGTCAAGTTGTCAGCCACAATTTAGTGGTTTCTAGTTTGTAACTCAAATTTAAGTCTTTGTCCCTTGTAATGTCAATGTCATTGTTATAAAATCAATCTAACACCTTTGTAAGGCCTACAAGAAGAGAATTTTGAGTGTGTCATGCAAGGTCAATGTGACAAATTTGGATATGAGGAAAGTTAGTGAAATGTGAAGGTAGAGAAGAAGTCATTAGTGTTTCCTAGAGACAGCTTCACAAAGGAAGAGGCACTTGAAGGCAAATTCAAGTCTAGAAAAGGTACACGAGAGATCTGAACTGTGCCAAAAGATGAAAATGTTATATTGGGAGGTTAAAATCACCCCAAAGTGACATTTAGGTGTCGAGGTGCACTCCTAGGGGGCAGTGTCATGTTTTGAGTAAAAAATCTTCTTAAGTGAAAGTTCTTGTACTTTTCAACGTCAATGACAAAATAGATCACTTAAATGACTCAAAAGCACTTTTTCACTTAAAGACAAATATTGATGAAGAAATAGAATGAAGTTTCTTTTTAACACTTAAGCGGCTTGGGGGGTCAAGATGTCAAATGGAAAGCTTAACAAAAAGTGTCATTTATCCCCTTGGGTGTGCGCCTAGTGATTTAAATGATAAATTATCAAAGTGAAAACATGACAAAGTGTTCTTAAGTGGAATATGGTGTTCAAAATCACTTAGGGGCTATGTTCCGCCAAGTTTTCAGGACATGAAGAATAGGGGACGTAGGATGTGCTTCCGAGATGGATTTTTTTGAGGCCATTTTAGGGGATGATAGGGGACAACTATATAAAAAATATGGAATATTTAAATTTTTATGAAAATTTCAAATATTTATATGATAACATTGATAAGGCATTCATCATATACACTATAGAATCCTTAATACACAACATTAGAGTTGGATTGAGAGATCACATGAGAGTCAAACAAATTAATGAATGTCAAAACTCAAAGTTTAATTGCTTTCATAATTCATTGTCAATGTGCATATGATATAAAATTAAAAAATTCAACAAAATGCCCAAAGGCTGTAAGTTTGAACTACAAATGTCAAATGACAGTCACAAAAACATAGTGACAGAAAGTATTGTTAATGATACTGAGCAGCTTCGGGTTCATCCTTCCGGCCTCGAGTAAAGTCATAAATAAATGTAGCCTATTGGCTATTTATTTATATGTGAGAGTAAATGAGTATGGGTGCATCTCTTTGTAAATAATATAATTATTATTCTGGGCCGACCTTCTTTGTAAATTATATTCATTGAAATTATTTTGTATCTTGGCCGACCTCATAACTTGAAGAGGTGCGACCTCTCTCACTTGTATATATTCAAGGTTCGCTTCCTCCATCAAACACACATTCTAGCAAGTCCGATTTATTCTTCTAAGTGCGAATTGATCAAGAGAACTGAAGTGCGAATTAAATGCATCAAGTGCAAGTGCGGATACATTACACAGTGCGAACATTATACAGTGTGGAGATCATACAGATTGAAGATCATTCAGTGCGAAGTATCATGCCAGTGCGAATTCCTTATAGCAGGTTGTGAACCATTAGAGATTGCGAATATTGCCAGGTGCTATTTCTGTAGATCTGTTGTCAGTAAATTACGGATATTGACAGGTACGAATTGGCAGGTTGTTATCTGTTATTGCATATTGCCAGGTGCTGCATATTGGTCTTGTGTTAGACCTCATTGTAAAGTGAAATGTTGCCACTGATATTATAAATATAAGAGAGATCTTTGTTGCTGGGTTTTTCTCCCTCAAGAGGAGGGTTTTCCCAGGGTATCTGCTGTGTTATTTTGTCTGATTTTGAATTATTTTCTGTGCATTTAATCTGTTCACCTAAAATTTACATGGTATTAGAGCGGGTTTGAGAGGATCGTGTTCAGATTATTGCATTCAGCTTATCCTCAGATTGGACTAAGAATCGCATCTTCAGTCTCCAGGGAAGGACCCTCTTCTTCGTATGCCCTGATCCTTCAAGTGGATATATGAGATATCATTGTCTTGTCTGGCATTTCATTTGTGGACGTCTATCTCTATTTATCCTTCTCATGAAGTTTTGGCGTCCGTTTGGTTGAAGGAATATCGGGAATAATTTAATCTTCGGTTGGTGTCTACCTTAAATGGTGGGCATTCATGATGATTCTGGAAACATGCCATCCGCTAGAGTATGGTAATCTCGAAAGTATATTAGTGTGGATCAGCCACTAATTGTTATTATTTTGAGATGTCTCAGGGGCACACGATTGAAGGCTTCGGGACCTGAGTTGAGTATCCTTTGACTTGCGTCTGGATGGGAGTTCGCCATCATCATCTGCAGAGCCAACCGCGCACAGAAAGACAAGTGACTACCCTCTAGATCGCGACAAGAGCATGGAGCGAAGCATGGTGTTCACACATCACTTCATCATGGCTATTCACAACTACAGTCGATTCTAAGTGAGCCGAGTGGTGTGACCAAGGGAGTAGGCGATCTTATCTTCCAAGCTTCGTGTGCAGAGTCTTCAGTTGGTCAATATTCAAGATGTTGACGCCTTGGAGTAAGGCTTATTTTCAAACATATGATTATTAGAGGTTCGGAAGTATGCATATATTTCTGAGAAGTGTGGTGCTGCCTGGGTGTTTGCTTCATGTCCATAAATGAAGAACATGTTTATCTGGCAAATTCGGGATTATCAGCAGAGTTTAGTGCTGGCGTAGTTTGGCTCAATTTGGAGAACAATATAAGTCCTTGCAGTCATGATGGACATCAATGATCTCTACAACCTTGCAGTTAAGAGCTCAACTGTTGTCAGGTCGAGCTGCGTGATCAAGTTGCAAAACGGCTGCAATCAAATAACAAGAGATAAGTAATCTTTGCTTGTTAAGTTATATTTATTATTTGGATCTCATCGGCTTCCCTTGTTCATGTATTCGATATAATTGAAGTGCATGCGAAGGAGATACTCATCGAGATTTAGAAGAGCCCCTGTATCGGGCATATCTCTTAATTCCAATTTTATGCAATCTGGAGTTTTTCAGTCCTTGCTGAAAACAGTGTTGCTTATGGTCATTCTGTGTGAGGAGATTGTGAGCCTTCTAGAGAACGCTTCTTTTACATCTGGCTGCGAGTGAAGTCCGAAGATGTGTGGAGAGCCGTCATTGCATAATAAGGCTACAGTCCCTATTCTTTACCAGCGCTATGCAATTAAGAGATAAGCATTCTTTACCTTATACCTTTTAAATTTGGGGTAAAACTCAGTCTGCTGAGTGCAAATCTGGCTCAGTTATTTGAATCTTATTTTGTGTTGTTTGGTCATCGAGTTTATGCAGTTGAGATGATGATGCAACAAAATGTTCCAGTCCCGTGAAGATTTCAACTCCAAAGCTGTGTGATCAGTTGCAATCGAAGTCGAGTTTGCATTGAGAGCAGCAGTGATCGACGCCACTGTAAAGGGCGGAGAGAGTAGATATTGTGATCGTTGATATCGATCCCTCAGTTTCTGCGTACAAAATTCTGACTTCTTTGAGATAAGATGGATCAAGAGATTGCTTTCAAGAGAAAAGCGTGAAGTCACAACTTGCAGCCATAGGACTGAGTACTTGATGGCTAGATGGAGTTCACTTCCAAAAGTCTTCTTTGCAATCTCTGAAGCAGGGATCAAGAGGGAGTTTTGTAACTCACTGAGAAGAAGTGAAGATTACTGTATTGCACAGCTGCTGAGATCAGAATTGCTCAAGACTGTCATCTAGATTTGTCATTGGTAGCTCCGCAAACCTATTCAGAATAGTGAGACCTGGAATGAGGTCAAGGAGGACTATCCTGAACTCTCTACAGTACCAGAGGTGTGCGCTGGAAAACATTTATCTAAGTCAAAGTGTTGCAGGCAATCTTGGGCGAAGAGGTCAGAAGGTTGATGCAAGTGCTTGAAGATTCAGAGGGAGTTTGCTGAGCCTGAAGAGAGATGGTAATCTTGTTGTAGCAAAGCATATCCTGAGATACCTGCATGGCACAGTTGGATATGGATTGAGATATTCTTCAGGTTGGATCTGCTATGATATCCTTGTGCAGCAGGAAGCAATCATCTGTAGCATTGAATACAACAGAGGCTGAGCTTATTACAGCTTGTGTGAAGTAGTGTGGCTTCGTAAGCTCCTTGTAGGATTGTTTGGACAATCAGTGGAGCCTACTATCATTCACTGTGATAATCAGAGTTGTGTGAAGCTTTCTGTCAATCCTGTGTTTCATGACAGATCCAAGCATGTTGAGATCAAGTACCACTATATTAGAGATATGGTATGCGGAAGGCTGTACAGTTGAGGTACATTAGCACGATGAGTAGCGGCAGATATTCTCACCAAGCCTCTCGCCAGGATAAAGTTTGTGTACTTCTGAGTTAAGCTTTGTATGGTGGAGAATCCAGCCTTGACTGAGTAAGAGTCTCAGTATCAGTGAGCCTTGTTAATGCATTTTCTTCCGAGCGGAAGAATTTGTGGTGCAAGCCCTTGTTAATGCATTTTCTTAGACGGAAGAATTTGAGGTGAAAGCCCTTGTTTCCACCCTGTGAGTCATGGTGGATGTCATGTGTGAGACTCCATGACATATGTTGTACTTGTGTTTCACCCTCTGAGAGAGTCATGGTGAAAGTCACGTTGAGGTGACAACATCACGCAAGTGATGAACACTTGTACTTACCATTGCATTTTCTTCTGTGACGGAAGAATTTGAGGTGAAAGCCCTTGTTTCCACCCTCTGAGCTGAGTCATGGTGGATGTCATGTGTGAGACTCCATGACATATGTTGTACTTGTGTTTCACCCTCTGAGAGAGTCATGGTGAAAGTCACGTTGAGGTGACAACATCACGCAAGTGATGAACACTTGTACTTACCATTTGATGGTTGATATCGAGATGATATCTAATATCACGTTGAGGTGATATCCTTCTCTTTATATCTGATTGCAGGCAATGATAGCTGATGGACCGCATATTGAGATGATTCGTATTGTGCAGCTGGAAGTTCTCTCCCTAGCTGAGAGGGAGTATTAATGATACTGAGCAGCTTCGGGTTCATCCTTCCAGCCTCGAGTAAAGTCATAAATAAATGTAGCCTATTGGCTATTTATTTATATGTGAGAATAAATGAGTATGGGCGCATCTCTTTGTAAATAATATAATTATTATTCTGGGCCGACCTTCTTTGTAAATTATATTCATTGAAATTATTTTGTATCTTGGCCGACCTCATAACTTGAAGAGGTGCGACCTCTCTCACTTGTATATATTCAAGGTTCGCTTCCTCCATCAAACACACATTCTAACAAGTCCGATTTATTCTTCTAAGTGCGAATTGATCAAGAGAACTGAAGTGCGAATTAAATGCATCAAGTGCAAGTGCGAATACATTACACAGTGCGAACATTATACAGTGTGGAGATCATACAGATTGAAGATCATTCAGTGCGAAGTATCATGCCAGTGCGAATTCCTTATAGCAGGTTGTGAACCATTAGAGATTGCGAATATTGCCAGGTGCTATTTCTGTAGATCTGTTGTCAGTAAATTACGGATATTGCCAGGTACGAATTGGCAGGTTGTTATCTATTATTGCATATTGCCAGGTGCTGCATATTGGTCTTGTGTTAGACCTCATTGTAAAGTGAAATGTTGCCACTGATATTATAAATATAAGAGAGATCTTTGTTGCTGGGTTTTTCTCCCTCAAGAGGAGGGTTTTCCCAGGGTATCTGCTGTTGTTATTTTGTCTGATTTTGAATTATTTTCTGTGCATTTAATCTGTTCACCTAAAATTTACAAGTATGAGGCTGCCCCTAATCAGTATTTCCCAATCTTCTTGTGAAAAAAATTAAACCAGACCTGATGTGTCTGATAACAAAGAAGATAATTCTTTGCTACTTAACTCTACACAACGACCATTATTTAACCCAATACTTTCTATCTCCAAGGCTTTCTGGACTTCTACAGCTACATCATCTGTATTTTGACAGTGTTTCAATTGAAATTGTAGTAGTTCTTGATCAACTGCATCCATCAGGTCTTCGTTGCTCTTCCCTGTGGCAGGCTGCTCTACAGCCTTAAAAATGTTAAATTCCATTTGAAAAATCTGAACCTCTTACTAGGTTCCAGCATACTCTGTGTCTATATAGAAATTGTTCTGAATGTGAAACAAATAGACACAAATGGGGCTATGAAGAAAGTGAAATCAACATTGCACGTATCTACATAGAAATTATTTTGAATGTAGAATGACGAGAATACAAAAGGGGCTGTGAAGAAACTTGCATCAAGATTGCACTAGTGATCTTCCCTAATCTCTTAATCATAGCTCCCTCCACCTCCACGCCAGTATCCTGAACCTTATGGCTTCTAACTTCTTCCTCCTCATAATGAACTCCTATTATTAAGATATTTCAGTGTTTGTTATGTAGGATTCTTATTATCAAGATTAGAAGTTTTAGTGATTCCAATTATTTTACCACATTCCCAGTTGTAATTTTTTTTTTCAAATTTGCTAGCATATTCTCAAATTTAGAAAGCTTTAGTAAACATGTCACTATACCAGAACTCAATATAATGGAACATTGTAGTATTAATAAAGAGAGTTGACAAGATAGATGACATTGTTTATAAATTTTATTTCTGTTCATTCAAAAGATAGATTAAACAAAATTATTTTTCATGAAATTCAATCCACTGAATGATTCCACTATTAACACACATCAAAGAAAAGACAAACCCCTAGATGTAATTCAAAAACAAAAATCAGCAATAATCCTAGGCATTGTTTGGGCTAAGAGTGGTTTGCAGCCCACAAAAGAATAATAATAAAACAATAGTTTTTCAATTTTGCAACTTTTAATAAAAAATGCTTCTATAGGTTAGGGGATGGCTGGCTGTCCCCCAGATGGTCAGGGGATGTCTAAGACATCCCCGGCTGTTGTGGGGACGGAATGTGTACCTGGGGAACATAGCTTAAGGGTCAAAGTGTCAGAAATTTGATCAAAAAATACCGTTTTTCTCCCAAGCATGCCCTAGAGGGTCTTGATGTCAAAGTGTCAACTCAAAATCATGACTAAAGTGTCTTACTGAAATATCCCACTCCAATATGCTATGCAATTTTTTCCCACTATTTTAATGAAGGACATTTAGTCAAATAGTTATGAGCAACCTTATTTGAAGAGTTTCAGTTTGAGAACTTGTATAAGTTTGCTGATGGGTTTTGAATCCACAATGTCATATGATACTTAATTTGGAACCATATAGTATCCCATCTAACATAACATCAAACTTTAAACACCATTCCACAAATGAAGATTGTAATGTCCCCTTTTTCGGGTTCTCTTGCTTTGTAGTTGGCGCTAATTTTCTGGGTCTTTTCGAGTAAAGTTGTTATTTTTAACAGTGGCTATTTTTAGTAGCTTACTATTTTTAGTAAGTTCCGATTGGGCTCTGATTGGGTCAGTTTGGTGATTTGACTCACTATTTTTAGCAAACTGCTATTTTTAGCATTTGGTCTTGGCTCTATTCCTCCAGTAGCTCAGTGCAGTGCTTTCTAATTATGGCCATGGTAAGTTCTAATGGTGATCAGATTAATATTTGATTTATTATCACTTAAGTTTTATAATGTTGCTTTATAATTTAAGTGAGGGGGGTGTGGGTTCATGAAGTGTACCCCTTGGCTTAGTAAGGTGACGTTTTTAAAAGAGGGCCAATGTTCTTCCTTGTGTGGTGCCTAGAAGGGAGGTAATTTATCATTTTTTAAGGCTAATGTTATGCCTCATAAGGTGGGACGCCTAGTTGGGATTTAATGTCATTTTAAAAAAAAAAAATGAAAGTGAATTTTTGGAGGCAAAAAGTTGGACGCCCCTCTTGTGATAATTTCAAGTTATTTTCAAAAAGGTGAAATGGAGGGAAATGAAATGAGAGTTGCCCTTATCTGTCCCTCACTTTACAAATATGAGTTGGAGCTCTCATTTGGTTATGTATGATTTGACAACTTAAGGAGATGTTATCGGAATGAGCTCAGAGTGTTCTTCTTTTGCTGGTTGAGGATGAAAACCCTCTTCTTGGTTGTTGGTTTTGGTGGTAAAATATCCACGCTAGCTGGTTGGTGTTTGTAGTTGGTCATTGACAACATTTTTGGCTTGGTTTGGTGATTGGGGTTTGAAGAAGATGAAGATATATGAAGTTTCCTGATAAGGATTTTTTTTGTTTTGGCTTGGTGTGTGATTTATGCCATTTTGGTGTGAGTTTGGAGTTGATTTAAGTCATTTTTTGAGGTCTGATATGAAATTTCTGAGTTCTGGAAATTGCTTTTTCTGAGTGGGCTGGGAAGCTCAAACAGTTCATATCTCCGTGTGGTGGAAGAATATCATTCCGGGCATTGACTCATTGGCTTCCTCATAGCTGGGCGTCCCTTTTAGAGTACTCATTTGTGGTTTTGGGTGAAAATCTGAATTTTAAGGCAAAATCGCCCCTCCTAGGTAGCCATGCCAATTCCTTGAGTTTTTGGTTTTCATTTTGGGTTGAAATCAGAAGTTGCAGAGGTCTATAACCTGCCTTTTTGAGGCATCATTGCAATGTAAAATGGTGGTTTAATGAAAGTGAATAGTTTAGAGTGAATGACACTTGTGTATGCCTTGTTCGTGAGGAGTTTGGAATGTATGGCTGCCTTTTGAATGACTGAAAATGCACTCTGTGGACTGTTAACAGGTCTGATATTATTCTCCTCGATCTGATTTCAGTTAGTAATCATTTCTCTTTGATTGAGTTATTATATGCCTTAGTGTAATACAATGATAGTCTCTTGCAATGCCCATGATATTGTTTATGCATGCAATCCTAATGTTGAAATGAGCTTTGAAAACAAACACATTCTGCATCTCCGTCTTATTCCATAAACAAAACAAAAAAATAAATCAGGGGTGTTCATTACAGAGATATTTAAATGAATATGACTGCTGCAAATTACAGGGCAGAATACAGATACAAGGGAATACAAAATCTGACCTCAGATATTGGCAATCTCAATTCATAATCAGATCAAATGTATGAAGAGCACACAGGAAATATTGAGAGGAGGGTGGAGGAAGGAGAAGGGGGTGAATCAGGATTTCAGAACTTTAAAAATTAACTAGATAAATCATATAAATCAGAAATCAGAACATTAAGAGCACCATTAAACACCATTAACAAGATGAACACCTGAATTACATGGAAAGCCTTTTCAGGAAATAAACCACAGCCAAATATTGCTTTTATTTCTTCAAAGGGCACCGACCCTGTTTACATAGGTGAGCACCAACCCACCAAGAGCACCAACTTTCTTTGAAGCACCAACTTCGATCTACAAAAGCACCAACTCCAGGGTGAGCACCAACTCATTGAGAGCACCAACTCTCCTTTGAAGCACCAACTTCGAACCAATTGAAGCACCAACTCCAGTGTTGCTGAAGCACCAACTTCAGACTTCGAAAATTAACCGAACGCTGAAAATATGCCCCTTAACAACAGTATACTTCCTTCACACCAATTGAGACACTCATACAAATATGTTTTTACTTCCAAATTTGCACACACACCTTGATTGATAACCTTCTTTGAGTGCACATTCAGGGCTCTATCTCTGTCATCTATCACTGAAATAATGTCCACTATAACATACTCAGAAATTCTCCTTCACAATCGACTACTATATCAGAGGTATTCAAAAGTTTCACACAAGCCTTCATCACGCTGCTACAATTCAATAATCTGCACAATTAAACAGTATTCACCATAGACTCCACCTTCTAGGAATATACACTCGTACAACATTTTGTTAACAATACTTAACAAAAAAAGTCACAAACTCCATATTTACTGGTAATATTTATCTCACCATAAAGTTGAACCAGGAGCTACGATGTACTAATCAAACCAACACTACACAACCTTCATACCCATTTCATTCATGATCCAATCAAGAATTGTCCAAACATATATCTGCTTACATCTGCTACATACCACACTCAGCCTGATATACATAAAATTTAAACTGATGGCATTCTCTCCTCTTTTTTCATGCAGCACTGCATACCATCATTCAATACTATATTCTGAAGAAGCCGATAGGATAAAAAATTAAACTCCACACTTTTCTATCCAATGAGTATGGCAGCTCCTATAGTCGCACAACATACACAAGTAATGCTAGAGTAAAGACGTCCAAAAATAGTAGAACACGTCCTGACAAACTTCCAGAATAGAATGCCGACTTCCTTAAAACATTCATTGTTGTCAAAACAAGGAAACCGTCGCTGCTCCAAGAATCGAAGATGTCCTTAATAATGCTAAGCTGTCTACAATAAAGTCAGTTGCTTATAATAGAATCGCACAAAATATGAGAAGCTGTCTCAATTTAATAATCAAAGCATTTCTTTTTACACCACCATTGTTTGCAGAATTCGTTGAAGCTTGATGTTAGTGTTGTGCATATATAAGTCGTTGCCCAATATCCTGAGTCAAGCCGTTACAAAAAAATAAATATATTCGATGCATTTAGCCACTCATCACGTCCACACAGTCATTAATCTCGACGTCTCCTCCTTTTAATGAATGCCGCCACAATGAAGGCTGTCCTCACATGATTTTCACAAATAATATACATGGACACTTCACATAAATCTCTTAAAGAAACGTCCTCAATTTTTTTTTGAAATATGAGTTCCCTCATAATTTGATTTGTAGAAGCTAGGAAAGATTAATAGCCGCCTCATAATATTATTGGGCCACTACCTTAATAATAATGCTCAACCATTTAATTAGCCAAAGCTAAAGAGGAAGCCACCACACTAAAAGAAGTCGGTCATAAGGAAATCATTAAACCAAGGCTTACAAAAATATTCGACTAGTTGAAAATCTGACTTGAAATCAAAACTGAAACCAATCTGCTCCCTTTGGCTCATTACTCCCCCTTTGACATCAATGACAATGAATTTTTTGGCCTCATGTCATTAAGATCTGACTTAGCACATGTAAACCATCTCAAAAGATAATGAAGATTTGATGAATAATAAGCAGCTTTACTAGCTAAGAGATGCTCAGAAACTCATGCCAAAAACCATTTCCACAAATCCAAAAACATAAGAAGAAAACCTGCATACCAGAACCAACTTACATAATTGAAACAGGCCTGATAAGATATAATAGTGAAAACTCCCCCTGAGTTCGAACACCTTCTCAAGGATGGAGTGAAGTCATTTTTGACTTTTCTTTTTCTATCTCTTTCTTCTTCCTCCAAACCATTTTAACTTGTTTTGCTTTGTCAACCTTCTTGTTTTGCATAGAAAAATCTGCTACACCACTTCTATAGACTCTTGCAGTATGACCAAAGTTATTGCATTTGTAACATATCACATTGTAATTCATCCTAGGAGCAAAAGAATTTTTATTCACGTGTCTGAAATTATTTCTTGCATAAACTCTACAATTTGCAACCTTGTGACCAAAACAATTGCAAGTAAAACAATACCCATAAAAGAAAGAATCATTAAACTTAGTCATACAATCTGTCTTGGAATAGGTCTTGGAAAAATGTTATTTCCAGTGTTCCACAGGGATGTGTCCCCCCCAAAAAACCACCCACATCCAAGACGGGGATGTCCCCGAGACGAGGTGATGCTTGGGAAACGTCCCTCCGTTGTCTCCAAGTACTATTGCCATTTCTTGAGCGTCTCCTTCCTGAGTGGGACATTTCTTTGCTGTTTCTGGTAGAGAGACGCCAAAAAACGCCAAGGAGACTTCTAGACGTCTCCTCAACGTCAGGAAATATCCTGGACGTCCCCTCAAAAAAGCAATAAAATATTAAAATAATAATTTTTATTAAAAAAAAGAAGTAAAACCTAAAGTTATACAATGATACATTGACTTTTATGATTTTCATTTTATCATTATCTTTTGTTTTGTCATGCGAGTAAGGGAGCTGAAGGGTGAAGCAGTGAAGAGTGAAGACTTGATTGGTGCGTTGGACTCCATTTCAAGGGCGACTGCAGGATTGAGGGGTGCACAGGTATGTAGATTGTATTTTTTTTGTTTTTGTTTATTTTATTTTTTTGATTTTTCATTTTTATGCTCTTCGCCCTCCATTCCCAGCTCTCGTAGACAGTAGGTATGTATGCAAAATGTGGAAGTGCTAGCAAGGTGCGTAATCTACTTGACTGAATGTCTCAAAGAGATGTCATCTCATGGAATGCAATGATCGTGGGCCTCGCTACCATCTACGGGAGTTAGATGGATTTTTCATTTTTTAAATGTTTAATGTTTTCAATTTTAAATTTTAAATTTTAAATTATTTTAAAATTTTAAATGAAACTATCAAAGTTTCTAAAGCCTTTTGGCAGGTGTAAAGCTTAGAGAATTTTCAATTTTGAAACCAGATTATCAAAAATTCTGAAATTTTCAGAATTTCTGATAATCTGATTTCAAAATTTCTAAGCTTTACACCTGCCAATTACAAATCCATTTTGTGCATATCCTGCAATATTGCAATCCACGAGACCACATTTCTAAGTTTTTTCATTTTTGACAATAAAATTATAAATTTAATAATAATCATACAGTGATACTGCTATGCATAGGTTTGATTTTTTTTTTAAATCATTTTTTGCAGCATCATTATCATAATGAGTTCATACAACAGAAGTGATGATGAGGGTCAAGAGGTTGAACTTGAAATTGAAATTCAAAGTGAAAATGGATCATTTGATGATCCAGATTTTCAAATAGAAGGGGGTGAACATGGCTCAAATACTCAGTCTCAAACTGACATAGGTTCTATTGGGAGTAAAAATGATAGCTGCCCTTCATGAATCCTCCAAAAATATGCCCAAGGGCCCCTTTGATCCAAAATCACCATTAAAACAATTTGCTTCCTAATAGCAACAAAGCCTGGGACAAGTGGGGGCACTAGAGAGTGGAAGGGCCACATTTGTAATCTTGACTGGTTTGTTAGCATTACTAGAATTGATGCTCACTTTCTTCTTGTTCGAGGCAAAAGTGTAGAGGTATGCAAAAAGGTGGAAAAGAACGTGAAGTACAAGGCTGCAATTTAAAATTATGGGGTTGTAATGAGGAAAACGTACCTACGAGTGCTACATTGCTACAAAGGAGTAGGGGTGATCAGATTTCAGCAGTTTCTACTTCTACTTTGCAGAGTCTAAGGTAGCCAAATCCATCCAGTTCAAGTGCAACAGAGCCTAAGGGGAAACGTAAGATGGCATCTTCACAACCATTGGCAGATTTATTCAATGTGCAAGCAAAGGATGAGGTAGATGATGCCATTGGAAAATTTTTCTTTGCCAATGGCATCCATTCCATGTGGCTCGTTCTCCTTATTATAAGGAAGTTGTGTCAAAGATAATAAGGGTAGGAACATCATATGTGCCACCAGGGGAGACTAAATTGAGGACAACAATCTTGGATTAGAACTATTCCAAGATTAATATTTTGATGGAGAAGATGAAGAGAACCTGAGTCACAAGTGGATGCAGCATAGTCATGGATGGGTGGACGGATATTAGACATTGTCCACTCATCAATATCATGGTTACATCTACAACGGGTCCTTATTTCCTTAGGGATATTGATTGTTCAGGGCATAGCTAAGATGTTCATTATTAGTTCCAGATCGTCAAGGATGCTATAGAGGAGGTTGGGCCACAAAATGTGGTGTAGGTAGTGACAAATGCGGCCCATGTGTGCAGAGTTGTAGGGAAGTTGATTGAGACAGCCTATAGACACATTTGGTGGACTCCTTGTTGTGTGCATGCCATGAATAATGCACTTAAGGACATGGGTAAAATCAGTTGGATCAAATCAATTGTGAGTGATGTTAGAGATGTGCAAATGTTTATCTGCAACCACCATACTTCACATGCACTTTTTAGGACCTTCTCCAAGAAGGAATTCCTGAAACCTATAGAGACTTGGTATGCATCATACTTTATTCTCTTGGAGAGGATGCTTGAGTTGCAAGAGGCATTGCAACTAATGGTAATGATAGCAGAATGGAACCGATGGCTTGAGTCGAAGACACAACAAGGGTTTAGGGTTAAGGAGGTGGTGAAGAATGATGTCTTTTGGGTTGATGCCAAAGATATTGTCTCCATCATTGATCTAGTATTCACAATTATTAGATTTGGGGATTCTAATGCACCTTCCCTTGGAGAGGTATATGAGTGCATTGATTCCATGCTTTATAAAATGAAGGCTATTGTGCAAGAGAAGGACCCCACAATGCAATTCTACACCAAGCATATTCATCCAATCATTCAATGTAGATGGGAGAGGCTCAACACCCCCTTACACATGGTTGCCTATGCATTAAACCCAAAGTGGTACGTGCCACGTCTCGACAAAATAATACCTATAGAGAATGCTCAGGTGAAGGAAGGGTTCATGAAGGGCATTGACAAAATGTATGATCATATAGAGGCCAGCTTGCTTCGTACTGAGTGGACAAAATTTGCCACTCTTTGTGGATATTCAGAGGCGGCCAAGATGGATTTGGAGACTATGTCATAGGAGGACCCCAAGTTGTGGTGGACTATGCATGGGCCTAGATCTTTTATTACTACTCTAGCCATTCATTTGCTGTCCCAGGTTTCTAGTTCTTTTGCTACTGAGAGGAATTGGTCTACTTTTAGCTTCATCCACTTCGTTAAGAGGAACAGGCTTATTTCTAGGAGGGCAGAGAAGCTTGTGGCTATACATAGTGCCTTGCATCTCATTGACCACAACACAACTACATACAAGGAGAGTCTAGTAGCCAGATGGGATGTAGAGCCAGAAGAGCCAACACAAATAGATGATGATCCTACATAGACAGGGCTGGTTGGTATTGGTTTAGATGAGCTTGAGCATGTGGGGTCTAGTAGTTCCAGTGATGAGGAGATTGACATGGAGCTTGGAGATGATTAGATCATTAGAGGCATTAGGCCATTAGCTTGGAGCCATTTACTATTTACTATTTAGTATTCTGTTTTTGAAGTTTGAAGTTTGAACATTGTTGATACTTGATTGTAATTATGAATCATGATTATGAAATACAAATTATGAAACATCTAGTTCTCGTTCAAATGTCTATATTTTGATTTTCAATGTTCAATGGTTCACTAGTTCAATGAAATCATTGCAATGTGTTTAAACTTTTAATTTTTAAGTTTACTTATTCCTTAGGATTCTACAGTTATATTGTTATACATCTTTTTATAACTAATTTTTCAAGTACTATATATATTTCAGCATCGCTCCCCCGTTGCTGTACCCCCCGCCCCTAAACTTAGACCCCCCGTCTCATGTCCCCTAAACACGTCCCCGTCCCCGTCCCCGTCCCCGTCCCCGAAACTCCGTGGAACATTGGTTATTTCTGATCTTTGAATGTGAATCTTTTCTGCAATCAGAGCAACTCTTTTGCTGCTCATCTTTTTTAGGCTTGGAACATTGACGTTCAAATCCAACTCCACTCCTATCAGCTGAGGACTTCTGTGAACCAATGATTTTATCCAAAGACATGGTATTTTTTTGATTTATCTTCTCATTACTCAACTGTGTTGATGTTTTGTTTAAATTTCTAAGAGAAACAACTTCAGATTCAAGTCTCTCAACATTCTCCTCTTTTACCTTAAACTGATTTCTGATTTCTTTTTCTATTTTCTTTCCCTCTTCAATTTGAACCTTCAAATCAACAATCAATTTTTTTGCTTCTTCAAGGGCTTGACATGACTTCATTTTTGTATCACTTTCTTCTTGTAACAACAACTTCAAGTTATGATTTTTCTTTCTAATCCTCTTGATTTCACTTAAGGCACTAATTAGTTCTGCTTCAAAATCAACTTCCTCTTCTTCATCATATTGTTCATCATCAAAACTTTCATCAAAACTAAAATTGGTAGTAGATTCCTTGTCTTTTCCCTTCTTCAAAACCTCAAAGGCTGCCTCCTTTTCGAGTGATTGATCATGAGTAGTACTCATTTCATAGGCTGTAAGAATACGATTAAGCTCATCAATGGTCAACTTGTCAAGCTCCTTCATCTCTTCAATTGCTGAAACCTTTGCATCAAAACGCAAAGAAGAGATCTCAAAATCTTCCGAACAACTGTAGACTCTTCAACCTTCTCTCCTAAGCCATTGATAGTGTTCACAACTTCATTTACTCGCAGAAAATAATCAACAACATTTTCATCTTCTAGCATCTTGAGATTCTCAAAATCACCCTCATACATTTTCTGAAGCATATCCCAAATGTCATGAGCAGTGTCACAATGCATCACCTTCACAAGTTTTGTTTCTGACAAATCATATAAGATTGCATTCATAGCTTTTGCATTATTCTCAAAAGCTCTCTTTCTAGTTGCATTGGTCGGAGGAGTTGATGGGATTGTATTTCCAGTTTCTACACTTCTCCAAACATCAAGACCAAGAGACATTATGTAGGTATGCATACGAACACTCCAAAATGCATAGTTAGTACCATCAAACATACGAACTCTGTTTCTAGCAAGACCTTCATTCAAATCCATGTGTGCAATCAAGACCAACCTCCAAATGATCAAGCTTTCAAACCGAGGAACCCTGCTCTGATACCAATTGAAGAGCACACAGGAAATACTGAGAGGGGGGGGGGGTGTGAATCAATATTTTAGAACTTTAAAAACTTAAAACCATATAAATCAGAAATCAGAACATTAAGAGCATCATTAAACACCATTAACAAGATGAACACCAGAATTACGTGGAAAACCCTTTCGGGTAAAAAACCACGGCAAAATATTGCTTTTATTTCTTAAAGGGCATGAACCCTGTTTACATAGGTGAGGACCAACCCATCGAGAGCACCAACTCTCTTCGAAGCACTGACTTTGATCTGCTGCAGCACCAACTCTAGCATGAGCACCAACTCACTGAGAGCACCAACTCTCCTTTGAAGCACCAACTTCGAACCAACTGAAGCACCAACTCCAGTGTTGCTGAAGCACCAACTTCAGACTTTGAAAATTAACCAAACGCTGAAAATCTGCCCCTTAACAATAGTATACTTCCTTCGCACCAATTGAGACACCCATACAAATATGTCTTTACTTCCAAATCTGCACACACACCTTGACTGATAATCTTCTTTGAGTGCACATTCAGGGCTCTGTCTCTGTCATCTATCACTAAACCAAGGTCCATTGTAACATACTCAAAAATTCTCCTTCACAGTCGACTACTAGAAAATATCAAAGCTATTCAAAACTTTTACGCAAGCCTTCATCATGCTGCAGCCTTCATCATGCTGCTACAACAATTCAATAATTTGCGCAATTAAACAATATGCACCATAGACTCCACCTTCCAGGAATAGACACAAACTCCATATTTACTGGTAATATTTGTCTCACCATAAAGTTGACCCAGGAGCCACGATGTACTAATCAAACCAACACTACACAGCCTTCGCACCCATTTCATTCATGATCCAATCAAGAATTGTCCAAACATGTCTCCGCTTACATTCGCTACATACCACACTTAGCCTGATATACATAAAATTTAAACCGATGGCATTCTCTCCTCTTTTTTCATGCAACATTGCATACCATCATTCAATACTATATTCTGAAGAAGCCGATAGGATAAAAAATTAAACTCCACACTTTTCTATCCAATGAGTATGGCAGCTCCTATAGTCTCACAACATACACAAGTAATGCTGGAGTAAAGATGCCCAAAAATAGTAGAACATGTCCTGAAAACCTTCCAGAATAGAATGCCGACCTCAAAACATTCATTGCCGTTAGAACAAGGACACCGTCGCTGCTACAAGAATCGAAGACGTCCTTAATTAATGCTAAGCCGCCTACAATAAAGTTAGTTACTTATAATAGAATTGCACAAAATATGAGAAGAAGTCTCAATTTAATAATCTAAGCAATTTTTTTTACACCACCATTGTTTGCAGAATTCGCTGAAGCTTAATGTTATTGCTTTGCATATATAAGCCGTTGACCACTAACCTGAGTTAAGCTGTTACAAAAATATAAATATGTTCGATGCATTTAGCCAGTCATCACGTCCACACAGGCATTAACCTTGAAGTCTCCTCCTTTTAATGAATGCTGTTACAATGAAGGCTGTCTTCACATGATTTTCACAAATAATATCAATTGACACTTCACAAAAATCTCTTAAAGAAACATCCTCAATTTTTTTTTGAAATATGAACTGCCTCATAATTCAATTCGTAGAAGTTAGGAAAGATTAATAGCCGCCTCATAATATTATCGGGCCACTACCTTAATAAGAATGCTCAACCATTTAATTAGCCAAAGCTAAAGAGGAAGCCGCCACACTAAAAGAAGTTGGTCATAAGGAAATCATTAAACCAAGGCTTACCAAAATATTCGAGCAGTTGAAAATTTGACTTGGCACTCAGACTTTTCAAATGCTGACAAAGTAGACTACCAAGTAGCTGAAGCACACAAGAAACCTGTTGATGCAGACAACCAACAAGCTCAACCAGGCAGCCAAGCAACCAAGCAGCTCGAGCAAGCAACCAAGCAACTCAACACACAGGCAAGTAGCTCAAGCAGCTCAAGTAGACAAGTAGGTAGCTGAAGCGCGCAAGCAACCGACTCAACCAACTTGATATCAATGACAAAATATTCTAACAATGTATGACAGTGATATTCAGTTTGCATAGTACATAGTCTTTCCTTCAGCCACAGGGAAGAGAGGCTGATCAGTAGGAAGAGTCCAACACCTCAAATCAGTCCCAAACAGTCATGCCCAACCAATCATATTTCAGTGACTAGCAACTTCCAAGATTGGTATCCTTCTATCCTTAATCCTCAGCAACCAGCCACACAACTGCAATGCCACCTTATGAAAGGTAAAAACCCCACATCTTGCCTTTATTCCTCACATCCACAACTAGTAAACTCCATGCCAATCCTTGCACTCCATGCCCAACAATGATTTCAACCTGTACAAGGAAGGAAATAATTCCACTACAATAAATTTCAGTCAATACAAATAGTCACCCAACATTATCTGTTTTAGATGCCCAGCCTACAACCCCTGTTTACTTCCAATCGATTCCCACATTTCTATGCTTCCAACACGAACAATGGCAACCAGAATACTTGTTGTTGTGGTTCAGGAAACTCACCAAGCATAAGAAAGTTAACGCCTATGTAGATGAAATACAAAATCCAGCCTAGAATTCACTGATATAATGGCAACTTAGCACTGTAACCTTCGCCCAACAGATAGAAAAGCTCACGCCCAACCATAAGCTTGTGGTCTAAAATGAATAATGGCGTCCAACTTCTCTTGACAACCTCCAAATCCTTTGAAAACTCGGAAATTTGTCTTGGAACAAGACTTAACAAATTTTGTAATCTTAAATTGTTGAATCCAAATGTGAAACTTGAATGGCTCCACCTACAACTAGCTAGGGTAGGTCTTCCACTATCGAAACCGATTTCCCTTAGGGTTTTTGTCCTAGGGTTTTGCTCCACAAGAAGCTCCCAAAATCCACAATAGAGAAATAAAAATTAAGCATGAGCGAATGAGCTTCCAATTCCACTTTTATATTTTCTCAAACGAACTTTTAAATTCTTGCTTAAAATATTTCATTAAGGTTCAATAATGAAGTGACTTTTTAATATTTCTTTTACTGTCCACTTAAGTCACTTTATAAAATTAATTAAAATAAAGCTATCTGTAAAATGTACTTTATTGGACAACTTCAGAATAATTAATTTTTAATTTATTCCCCAATGTCCCAAAATTAGTCTAAGGGAATAATATAGGCTAAATAGACTCTTTCGGCTACTCCTTGGAAGGGAACATTACACTTAAATGGTTTAGGCATGCCTAACAAGGTCTTAATGTCAAAATGCTGATGAAGGAATAGAAGAAAATGTGCATCTTATCACTCTAGTGTGCCTCTAGTTACTTTAATGTTAAGTTACCAAAGTAAAAATAAGACAAAAAGTGACTCGAAGTCCTAAGGTGTGCACACGAAAGGTTTGAGGTCAAAAAGTAACTTTAAAACATAAGATAAAATGGATAAGGAAGCCAAAGAGTGCACCCTAGTAGAGAGGAGGAGAGTGAATTCAAAAATAGAAAAGCACACCTCAAAAGCTATAAAACACCTCTTCCCTTCATTCTTTGGTAGTGAAAGTGCATTGCCAAGGAGCAGGAGAGCTTATAGGAGCAGATTGGTGCATAAAACAGTGAGTTTCTTCAAGGTTTTCTCATTATGGTGTTGCATCTTCTCTTCCCCAGTTCTTCTTGGTAAGTACCCTTCCTAGCTGTGCTGATTTTTAAGGTTTTCTCTACAATTTGGACGAGTTTGCAGCAGTTCCTATGGTAAAATTTCCATGATTTGCCAATACACAACAGACCTTTGTTCCTAGGTTTTAAGAGCACAAAAGAACAGTTTATAGTCTCTCAAACAGCAGGGTTTTCAGTCATTCATAGCAGCTACAAGACATTTTGTGATTTTGCAAACTTTCAACATTGTTACATTGGGACACATGCCTTAGGCTTTTCCAGTTATCCCTGTTCCCAAGATGTTTCAAAGATGGTGGGGACAGCTGGGGAATATTTGCAAATGCCCCAAAATTCACAGGAGACAATAGGGGATGGCTAGTTGTCTCCTACAATCCCAACTTGAAAAAGAACTCTTGTAAAAGGAAAAAGAAAAGCAAGAAAAAAGGCGTGGAGGGGCCCAGAAGGCCCCCACACCCCTTTACACAACTCTAAACCTAAAACAAATACAGTACACTTAAAAACATAAAATTCCCTCATTTTGCCATTCTATCATTTTGCATTTTGTGAAAAGAAGACAAAGAAACATAACAACAATGAGAAGAGAAGAGAACAAGATTGAGAAGAAGACAAGAGCATTAAAACCATAGTTTACATACTCTCCGATTACTCTCCGAGTAGCCGAGTAATCTCCAGAAAATTTGCATGCTGAGTAATTTCTGCTTTTACTCGCGGGTAGTATGCAGATGGATTTTCTTCCATTAAATTATCGAGTAATTGCCAGTAGCTCGCAAAAAGCCCACAAACTTGGCATGTTTGTGTGTGTATAAATATGTCTGTGTGTGTATATGCATGCAAACTTGGCATCTTGTGTATGTTTATAGATATGTATGTGTACACAGTGGAGTCTTGAGTATACACATACATAAATATCCACACACAATTGCCGAGTCAAAATTTTTGGGCTAGCCGAGTACTCTCCGATTTCAAGTATGTAAACTATGATTAAAACTACATTATTTGAGGTAAGTTTATCATCTATTGTTCATTCTAACAAATCCTTTTGATTTTTTTTTTGTTTCCTTCAAAGTTTCAAACACATAAGTAAGTTTTTTTAAAGATAAATATTGTTTGCAGCTGTTAAAAAAAAAATCTTAAGCAGCAGTGAGGGTTATGTTAGCGATGAGTTTGAGATTCAATAAACAAGCCATAAAGGTATTGGGGGTTCTTTTGGGTGTTCGAGTGGTGTAGTTGAAGTAAGAAATAACTCATTCAAATGTTCTTTATCTATCCTAAAAACTCATGCAAAGGGCCCATTCAATTCCAAAAACCCCTTTTGCAATTTGCAAATCCTATAGAGTCATAGACAAAAACAAAAACGAAATATTCATAGAGGGGTAAACATTGGTTATGTCATGTGTGCAATAATGAGTACAAGGGTTTATGGTCATCTTTTGTGCATATCACATGGGGTAGAAGGTGGTGAAAACGTGTTCTTGAGAGAACCAAGGCATCTAGGTTGTACATGGAGGGTGAGGCAAGAAATAATGGAGTGCCAACAGGGTACATGCAATCTACTATGCCTATTGAGGGAGTTAAGAGTCAAAGGGGATAGGGTTCTACCAAAGGAAGGATGGAAGCTCCTAGTGTTGCAGTGATGTTGAATGTGCAATCACGAGAAGAGATAGATTTTTTGGTTGCCATATTTCTTTTGGCCAAGCCATCCCATTTCATGTGGCATGCTCTCCCTATTTCAAAGAAATGTTCATATGCCCCCCTTGAGAACATAGACTACATACTACCCTTTTTGATAGAGAGTATTTTAAGGTGAGTTTGTTGATGGAGGACATGAGACAAACTTGGATAAGAATGGGTTGCTCAATTATCATTGATGGGTGAAGTAATATTAGACATCAACCACTCATCGATATCATAGTTACATCTGCAGTTGACTCTTTTTTCATAGAGATATTGATTGTTTAGGGAAGTGCAAGGATGTAAACTTCCAATTTTAGATTTCGAGGGTGGCTGTAAAGAAGGTTGGCCCAGCCTGAAATGTATAAGTTGCCACGGACTCAACATATGTTTGTTGACTAGTTGGCATGATGGCAGAGTGTTTCAAATACATTTGTTGGATCCCATGTGTTTATGTGTTGAACAATGCATTGAAAGACATTGAGAAGATATATTGGGTGTAGATAGTGGTGGCAAATACTAGACATACAAATTTTCATTTGCAACTATCACACCTTGCCGTCTTGTTAGAGAGGATGCTTGAGGTTAAGGAACCTTTGCAAATACTAGACATACAAATGCTAGACATACAAATTTTCATTTGCAACTATCACAGTTTTTTGAAGAGGGAACTCCTCAAACCTATGAAGAGTAGATATGCTAGTTACTTTATCTTGTTAGAGAGGATGCTCAAGGTTAAGGAACCTTTGCAATTAATGATGGTTAATGTTGAGTGGGGTAGGTGGGTGGAGACCAAAACAATTGAAGGGAAGAGTGTGAGGCAAAAGATCCTTGATGATGATTGGTGTTCCACTTTGAGGTAATTTACTAAATCAGATTTTTTTGTCTTATTTGTATTTAAATTTAGAAAATTTATATCTTAGTTTTAAATTGGAATTGAGTCATTCTATTTTGAATATTTTGTTTGTAGATACATTTCCACTTTCATTTCACCTACCATGTGGGTGATTAGGTACGTTAATGCAGACTCTCGTAGTGTTGACAAACTTTATGAAACATTTGACAACATGCTTGGCTACATGAAGTAGGCAATTTATAGTAGGGACCTTGATTTCAGACTATCTGGGATTAGGCCCATTATGATGTGGCAGAGAAATACTATAAAGATCTCGCTTCATATGACAACCTATGCTCTAAATTCAAAATGGTACACACTAAGGACAAAGAGTGTCTCTTTTCAAGATGAAGAGGTGAAAAAGGGTTATGAAAGCTCCTTTGAAAGATGTACAACATTGAGGAATCATCCAAACTTTGAGAGCAGTAAATTGCTTTCTTTGTTGTCCAACATTCAACAAACCAGAGGCCAAGACAAATAGGACTACATTAGCTCAAAATGCCCCTATTAGATTGTGGATATGGCATGGTAAGGATGCCTTGGAGTTGAGAATGCTTGCTACTCACCTCTTTTCATAGGTTGCGAGTTCCTTTGTTGCAAAGAGGAATTGGTTCATATATAGCTTCATTCAATTTGTCAAGAGGATCATGCTTACCTCTTGACAATTAGAGAAGTTGGTGGCTGTGCATAATATCTTGGGACTTTGAGATCAACAGGCTCCTAAGTATTGTTAGATGCCACACAAATTGCTGAGGAGGAGACACAAGAGGGTCTGGTTGGGGTATCATTGGATTAGGCATTCCTCATAGTTGGAGTGATTCATATGAAGCCTTCAATTTTGATGTGGTATTAGCAGACGAAGATTAGGTGCAGCATAATTTTTTATATGTTTTTGTCATATTGCAGTGTAACTTGTAGCCTTTGGGAATTTTTTGTCGCAATTGTTATATAATATATATGCACATTAACAATGAAAGCAATGAAAGTTTGTTAATTTGTGCGTTGACTCGTGAATTTTCAATTCAGTTCTAATGTTATATAATATGGTTCTATAATGTATATGATGAATACTTTTATATGAATAATTGAAATTTCCTATTATGTTAAAAATTTCTGTATTTTTTAAATTGCCATCCCCTAAAGAAGGCCTCCCATCCCCTACTGTCCCAGAAACATGTCCTGCCATCCTCTGCCATCGGTCTTGGAAACGGTATGGTACATAGGCTTTTGACAACCATCATTTGTTTGTAACAGCACCTAGGGTTTCAAAGACACTGTTTTGATTGTGAAGGACAAACAGCTGGTTCTACATTCTTAAAACAGCAGATTCCAACCTCAAAAGAACAGTGGTTTTCATCCTTGCAAACATCAGATTTCACTTCTTACTAAACAGTAACCTTGGTCCTCCCAAACAGCTGAGATTTCAGTGTGGACAGTGGTAATTTGCAGTCAAAAACAGCAGTGACAGTGGGTGTCCAATTCCCTCTTTTGTACTCTCTATGTTGTCGTTTGTGTACTCTTTATGAAGGAGACTATCGACATAGCCTTGAATAAAACAGCAGTTTTTAAGGACAAAATGGTCAGGATCTCATTTTGAAAAATTTACGTTTCAGTCATAAGGGAGTGCTGTTGATTGTATAAAGCAGGAACGGTGAGTAGTTAAAGTATACAGACAAGAGTAAGACTCTTTTCAAAACAGAAAACAAGATGCAATACCATTTCCAACCCATAGAGGAACCTTCCAAACTTGTGTCCAAATACTTTCAAGTCAAGGACACCGACTTGGGACATGTGAATGCCCTGGTATTGGACTTGGAGAGCTCGTTTGGAAGGTTAATAAAGTAGCAAAGAGTTTTTGGGACAATGGTCTTGTTGAGGTAGCCTCTTTTCTAATCTTGGTACAAAGTCAAGAGTTAGTTGTGGCATGTGTTAATCATTATAACACAGTAAGAGAGAAACTGTAAATTAATGGTAACAAATTATACTTGCATATGAGTAATGGAATTATTTATTTTAACGTATATTTGGTCTATGGACTAGGTCATTGCAATGCCAAAAAATCCATACTTTTGTTTTGTGATTTTTTTTCAATTTTAACGATGTGTGAATATTGCATATTCAGTTTTCAACCTTTTCTTCTTTTGCAGGTGTATAGACTCCATCAATTGAATAGGGCGTCACAGCTAGTTGGAGGTTTAATGTTCACACTAAGAGGAGTAGAATCCAGTCCACAAACCATGGCTATAAATGGTTCATTGACAACATTGCTGAATGTTCTTCAAGTTCTTGGTATTATTTGTCTCTGGTCAATGGCAACATTTATGGTGAGGTTTTTCCCATCTCAACCAAAGGCTGTTTCTCCTTAATCTGATTTTCTTGAGGAGGACGACTTCCATAGAGCTGTATATGAAAACGCTATGTACAATGTACAGTTTTGTAAAATTTATTCCCCCCTATTGATCAATTAGAGCATTATCTGGTTTGTTATGAATATATGGTTCTGTTTGTCAAGTATGTTTCTGATATTCTTTGCGAGGGTTGATTGCAGTATCCATTGGAATAACCTTCAGAAATTAGCAGGAAGCAGATTATGGACGTGTTATGCTAGGCACATAATTTTGCACTAATTGTTATTACTTTCTCCTAATGATTTATTATTCTTCCTTCATGTTTTATATATCTGGCTTGACTTAAAGATCTAGGGCATCCACAGAATATTGTGAGATAAACTCGAATCTCTTTTAAGTAGTTATAATGCAATAGCATGAATTTAAGTACGAACTATAAGCTCTGCAACCAATTTCTTTAACAAAAGCTATGCCAACTTTGCTCACAAAATATTGTCATGATATTTTTGAAGGGTGTAATCCCCTGATGAATTATTTAATACATTTTTTCCGTTGACCCTATAATAATGTTAAGCAATGCCAATTTCTTCTTCAGTCTCTAGTTTGATTATCTTATTCTTTTTGGGAGTCTCGAAGAATGGCTACTGCAGTCTATAAATGATAAAGAGTATCACCAAGGGAGAGCATAGAGGTTGTATCTCATTGCTTCAGCAGGGATGGCCGGTGCTTATCCAGAAAGAACACCGTTGAAATAATTTATTTGTGTTCTGACTGATAGAAGCATTACATCAGAAAACCTGTAACATTGACTAGACTTGTGAGGCATTCTTGTTTGCGTTTGCAAAGAACACAAAGCATAAAAATTGTGAATCTAAACAAGTGAATACATTGATGGTCACTAATGTAGCTCATTATTCGCAAAGTTCTATGTAGCAAGATTTGTTATTTGAAGTAAGACTAATGGGGAATGAGACATGCGGGGTTTCTATGATAATGAGCAGATCTAAGATTTGGGAAATCTATGATAATGGGCGGGCCAAAAAGACTCTTGGGGAGTGATAGTGGGAAGTCTTGCTTGATAAAGTAAGGCTCATTTATAATCTATGATAATATGCAGGTCTAAGACTCATGGGCAATCTATGATAATGGGCAGGTCTAATGCTCATGGACAACAGATTAAGTTCATGAGAAAATACAACTTTCCTCAATAAAATGGGCAAGATTTGGTTTGAACTTCATCTTCTACACAACATCCATTTCTAAATAGTTACAACATAATAGCATATAATGATTTAAGTCCAATATTGTTGGCTCTCTACTAAATCTTCATACCATGAATGGTTGATACAATCTTTGGCAATGTCCACTACTAGAGCCCTTACCTAGTGGATTTAGAAAGATTTAGCTGCCATTGTCTAAGGCAATGGTCAATTACATGCCAATCATTTAGGAGCATATTTTGTCTCAATGGGTAAGTGCAAATAGTGCAATCAATAGAAGTACTATTTAAAATAAGTCACATAATGTCAAAGTTTTGTCATCTTAAATTATAATTAATGTGACAATGTCAAAATTTGTCATCTAAAATTATCAATTAATATACGTGTATAGTAGTTAATTATGAATGTATGTAATATTATTAACTAATTGAGTCACCATACACCAATCTAATGACTATAACTCATGAACAATTATCAATTAATATGTGTATTGGTTAACTATGAATCTAGATAATACTTTTAACTAATCGAGTCAGCATACACCAATCTAATGACTATAACTCGTGAACAATTAGCTCATTGTGAATATATGTAATACATTACCCTAGTATTATAAACAATAGAATTAATGAATATATGCAATATATTTTACCTTATCATAACAATAGTATTGATATAATGATAATGGATTGTGGATAAAAATAAATCTCAATTCACATCTTATTAAAGATAATAATTTATACAATGTTATATATTGAGTTACTTAAAATAAACTGTTTTTTAATCTAATTATTAGTGATCGGTATGAATTTTGTCAACATGACAAAGTATCTCATGAGTTCAAAAGTACAAACCTTACAAGATGATTAGGAATGACGATGCCAACGAAGTATCTCATGAGTTTAGAAGTACAAACCTTACAGGTTGATTATGAATGACGATGTGACACTATAGAAAGTATATTAATGATTTGAAACTTTTAAAAGTATGATTTGGACTTTGAATTATTTTGATTATAAAAATACAACTTTAGGTTTTGAAAAGAAAACTTTATAGTAGGTATTATAAATAGAGATGTGGCAAAGTTATTGTTTAATATCAACTTAAGGAAGAATATAAAAATAAAATATGACATGTAGATGAAACACATCACTTCATTGATGAGAAACAAAGCTTATAGATGAACTTGCAAATGAATTTGATTTCCAATTATATCTATTTTTTTGAAAGTTGTAGAGCTCTTGTCAATATTTAATGAGTTTATGATAATAACACAAGCATTTTAAAAAAAATGATTTGTTTGAATATGTGGAAAGTTATTACAAAGACAACGTTTTATACTCATTGTATATCTTGGTCATTTTGGTACAAAGATTTTATGAGATTTGTGATTCAAATTAAAAAATGCTTTTGTTTTGAAAAATTAAAGGAACCAAACATGTAAATGAAGATCTTGCAAAATTTGGTAGGGAATAATACAACAAATAAGAAAAACAATAACATAAAATATGATCAAGAGAATGCTTTTGCATTAATGCTCACTTTGTGAGGGAACCTTTCAAAGTGCATTGACTAAAATACAATATTTTCAAGACGACTTTCTTGCCTATGCATCACAATTTATAGGTTGCTACTACCACTTCCCCATGCATGTAGAATAAGTACTTACATTTAAATTAGTTAGTAGGGTGATTTGCACAACATATGCACCCAAACCTTTATTTTTAATACCTAATACATGCTGGAAGGGGATCCTAACATTGTCCCCCTCTGTCCCCCTCTATTCCCCCACACCCACCCCACTCCCCTCATCCTCTTTGTCCCCCAACCCACCCAAACAAGCTTTGACCTCAAAGTTTGAGAGGGTAATTCAACAAAATGGTCATTACCTCTCACATTACATCTTTAGGTTGCATTCCTTTCTATTATACTCAAATCCCTTGAAAGATTAATTGAAAAGTTGCCTCCCTTTCTTTTCTATGATCACCATTGGATCTAAAAGGACCACCCCCTCTCATCCAATGATGTAAGCTTTTCCTACACTTGTGTGGTTTGCTTAATAACTCTCCAAAGACAAGAAACATGGAAAAGTGGGTGGAACTTTGAAGTAGGGGAAGTGTTAACTTATAGGCCAAAATCACCAACCTTGAAACTTTGCTCTTTGTGTTGATCATCTTGCTACTTCATATAGTTTTGCACTTGCTATATATTCTCCTTAAAAGACCTTGAGAACCTTCTATTGAAGGGACAAGGAGTTATCAATGATGTACCTTAAAACTCCTTAGAACATAAGAAGCCGAGGATGGTGGGGCCTAACCATATATAGTCTCATGAGTTATTTTGGATGCACTATGACAAATGGTATTGTACCACCTTTCTGCCAAGGAAAACCACCAAGCCCATTGCCCTTGCTTCTTTGACACAATGCTTGTAAACTTCTAGGCATTTATTGACTATCTTCATTTGGCTATCCATCTAAGGATGATATGTTGTACTCTATGTGCAACCAAGTGTTAATTTAAATAATTCCTTCCCAAAGTTTCTCATGAAGGTAGTATCATGATCACTAACAATAGAACATGACATGATGTAACTTGAAGATCATGTAATGATGTGACACGACACAAAAATGACCATACTTAGTAAGTTGGCCAATAATCACCACAATGCTTTGTTTACCCCTAAACTTAGGAAGCCCCATAATGAAATCCATGGAAGTATTAACTATGGAGATTATGGAATATGAAGGGGCTGTAATTTTTGTAGAGGTTTGGTCATCTCCCCTTTGTTGTGCTCACACACCAAATTTTGCCACAAAAATTGACATCTTTTTTGAAATTATTCTAGAAGAAATTTTGCTTGACTTGCTCATACAAATTCAAAAATCCTGTGTGATTTGCTTTAGGGGATGAGTGGAGTTCTTTGAATAACTATTGTTTAAGCTAGGAATTGTCACATAAATAAAATCTAGTGTGATAAACACTTGATTGTGCCATGCAAACCCTAGTATCAATAGAGAACTTATTTTTGACTGTTGTTTAATATCCTAAATTTATGATCCTCCTCCCACTCTTGACAAACGTTCTCCAACCAAGTGGGCATTGAAACAAAAAGGGAAAATAATGCAACATCCCCTTCATATTTATGGGAAAGTCCATCTATCACCATATTTTCTTTTGCATTTTTAATAAACAATCTCATAATCAAAACCCAACATCTTAGTGACCCACTTCTATTGTTTTGGGGATAACACCCTTGTTTGTGAGAAATGTTGAAGATTGTTATGATCTATTTTCATTTGGAATCTACAAACTAAGAGGTTTGAATGCCATCATTGAAATGCAAGTAAAACAACCACCATCTCCTTTTCATAAGTTGATTTTAGCTAAATTCTTCCCTAGTGAAAGAAGAAAATGAAAATTATGTGTGAAATTAGTTTTTCCTTTTTTTGTATGTGTAAGTAAACTGGTGCAAAATAAGAATTTTAACTTAGTATAACACTAATAAATAAACACTAGAGTTGAGATTGAAAAAAGACAAAAAACTATAGCGAGAAAACTAGGAATTAAAAATAAACAAAAAAAATTAAGAGATAAAATTGGAAATGCAAAAAAAGAACTTGTGCTTAAGAAAAAGGGAAAGTCTGAGAAGAGAAAAGGCTTAGAATTCTATCACTAATGTTAGGAATTAGGTGTTGCACACCTTGCATAATGTTTATAAAGTTTAATTTATTATTATGTGTGCGGTGCACCTAGGAGGACCGAGAAGTACATGCATCACTAGGAGTTAACGTTTTTGGGGCCACTTTATGTTGTATGTAACATGAACTAATGTAAGTTGTAAAAATGTATTTATTTAATATTGGGGAAAGCAATTTAATAAATTACCCAATATTGAATGTGGGGTCATGGTTTTGTAATCTCATGGTTTTAGTCACATGGTTTTATGTAATACCACTTGGTGGTTTTCTATGAGCTTGTATCTATAAAAATAATCACAAGGGTAATTGTCTAAGGTTGGCTAGTTGGGGTTTTGAGTCTTCTTTTGAATAGTGCATAAGTAAATCATGGCATGGGATGTGTGGTTACATGCTTGGACACATGGAGGATGCATTGAGGAGGCTTGATGATTCAGAGGTGTTCATGGAGGACTTTGAAGATGTATTGTAATGTTTATTGTTGAATAATATATGAGTCATGTTGCTTTTGGAGGCTAGGTTTTTCCCTCTTGAGAGTTTTCCTAGGTTATTTTTTGTGTCACTCTTTCATGGGTATGTTATCTATTCTCTTGCATGTGGATTTTGAATACTTATTTGCATAGATTTTTCTTTTGGGTTATGTAGAAATTGTAATTAGATGACTACAAGTTTCCTTTCAACTAAATCTAGGAACTACAAATGTTGATTTGCTCTAGTAGACATACCTAGTTTTTGACCTTATCACTATCTAATTAGGTTTAAGATAATTGTAGATATAAGGCTATTTGTTCTTGTAATTTTTTTGTTCAAATCTCATAAAGATAGAGGAAACATAGATATAAAAGGGGGTTAAATTATCAAAAGTACAAAAAAGAATTGAAACCCTAATTTGACTAAAAGAATAGAAGATAATAGTAAAATTTTAAACTATTAAAAAAATAAATAGGAAAAATGATGAGGAAGTTTCTAAGAAAAGATGAGGCTTTTGTGAGCTTTCCTTCATAGAAGAAGGAGACCATTTCTTAAAAAGGCCATAGGTGGTAAATGACTTGTATAGCTTCAAAATTTTCACCATAGTTATGTCATGCCTTGTAATGTGATTTTCAGTTTGATCACCTATCATGAATAAACTTAGAAATACCTATAAACCCACAAAAATCACAAAAGAAATGTGACAAGGGAATCTACCTTAGTAAGTTCCCTTATGGATTTTCCAAAGCAAATCCATGTAAACTACCTTTTGCAAAACATGTTTAACATAACTATGACAATGACAACAAAACATTCTAGTGGTCGAGAAGAATGTGATTTGTGATTTTTTTTGCTCAATATTATTAGCCATTTCTAAGAAGCTAATTTAGACATTTACCCATTACTTCTTGTGATTGTCAAGTTTAGGGGTTAGGAAAGATTCTATAATTAAAATAGTCAAATGAATAAAATTAATGATAAAAGAAAGGACATTCTATCATACACACAAAAAAATTTCATGAGTACATATAGTTGTCACAAATTCTTAAATTTTAAACCATTTAAATTTAACTTCAAGATTAAGTTTTTCTTAAAATACTTTATAGAATCAAAGATATTGTTCAATTGTTTTAAAAATGTTTAATTGCATATCATGCCTTTTAAAGATAGAGAGCTAAGTCCAATTTTTTTATCGGTACCCCTCAATGTGTTGGTTCACGATAAATATTAAAAAGATCTTGTGATATGTAGAAGGTATAACATCCATACGTGTGTGAGTAGGGATCTTCAAAATAAGATCATAATAATTTTTGTTTTGAGTGATTGATTAGAATAAATTATAATTAGTATCTTTTATTCTATGCAATTGGGTCAAAAAATAAATAGATCAAATCAATCTCACATGCCACTCACATATTTTCTAATAGAATGACTCAAGCTGCTACTTGCCTAGAGAAGGCAATGGCAAATAATCTCTATATAATTGAATGACAAGGATCATGTCACTTGGATGTTTGACACTTGTCATTTAGTGTTATAGCATCAAAACATGGTTATATTTTTAAATACTACCAAATGCTTACAAAAATGAAGAAGTGGGAAAATAGTTGATGTTGGGGACAGTGCAAAGGAAAAGTAGGCAATGATGTTGAATATAACAACCCTAGAACTAGAATGATGGTATGATTAAAGAAGGAATTTTCCATTTGAATATATGATTGAGCCACTTCATCACATGCTATAACACACTCAACTCAATAAGGGAAGTGCATCTACCAACATAGAGGATGTGAGTTCTGAGATGGCCTCTTCTCCTTTCACAAACTTGGATGATATCTTTAATAAGGGGATCTAAGTCTTTAATAACCATTGGATTCCATTTGACATGGTAGCAACATCTATCAAAATTTCATCCTTGATTGATATAGCCTTGTAGGAAAGCCATGTCTTAGCCTTGTGCCACATAGTTTTTAATGAATACTTTGGAAGTATCTACCATTGAAGTGTAGGAGAAACATTGAAATAAGAATTAAACAAATACCTATAATTCCTCCTTGGGTCAAGATTCATAAGATAACAATTACAAAATTCACAATACTCTTGACCCATCATCTTCTTTCTCTCAATTGTAATGAAAAGAATTTCTAAAAACACTCATCTTATAAAACATTCATTTTCTTCCTTATAAATCCTTAGAATATTCCTTTCAACTTTGCCTTGTATGGTTTCTATGGTGTTTGGAAAGTTGGCATGTGTTGTCTTCATTCTAACAAATGGTACTTTTTGAACTAGAAATTTTATTCAATAGCTCGCTATTGCTTCTAAATTGTCACTATAGGTGCCAAGTGTTATCACATTTGTCTTCATTCCCCCTACACCAATTTGGGAATTGTCCTCCTATCTTTAGGAATGCATTTAAATAGAAAGAATGAAGCACATTTATCAAGGGTGAATCTCCTTGATGAAAAAATAATTCAAAAACCTTTAATAGTTTTCCTTGAATTCTTTGTCCCATTCTTTGCACTCGTTATTTGTTAGCTAGTTAGCATTGATAATTGTTTCAACATTTTTTATGTTCATTTCATATTTGGCTTCCAACATCACCTTGACATCCTTGATGAAATTTTCTATATTCACTTCTAAGGCCACAATCTTATCTTCTTGATGCCTAAGAAAAATAGGGTCTAATTTAACAATTAGATGGTCATTAGTAAATATGGACATTAAAATATTAAAATATTCCCTCCAAATCCTTATAATTTTTTAAAACTCCATTGGCCTCCATAATATTTGGAATAGTTGAAAAACAGAGACCAATTATGTGAATGACAAGAAGGAAAAGGGAAGAGGTTTTATGGATGAGTGTCGGGTTTCAACGAGGGTATTGACTAAATGTAAGATTTTATTGGCACAACGATTGGATGGGACCTTTTGGTGTCAAAAAGATAGGACAAACCACCCAACCCAAGTGGGGTATTCCATTTGGTGGGCCTTTCCAAGGAGGATAGAGGTGGAACCAATGAAAACAAAGGACCTTGGTTGATGGTTAGTCTCCTAAAGACAGTTAGGTTTAGGTTGAGGGTTTCAAGATTTCGATGTCAAAAGGCTTCTCTTTGAGAGATTCTATGGTAAATGATTGAGCCCTATTTCTTGGGTGACATTGTTGGGAGAAAACTGAAAGGGAAAATTAGACAATCTTTCCATTTATGTTCTTGAGCGTATTTTGGATAAAAAAGTTTCCAATATGGAAATGACTCTAGTAGGAATATTTTGGGTCCAAGACCTAATATAGATGGGGTTAGGGCTTGGGATATTAATAAATGGAGGACAAGAGGTCAGTTGGAAATAGTTGCTATGTTAAAGGGGTTTCTTTCCTTTATGTTTTCTTGTGAAGAAAACTTTTTAATATGTTAGATGACGATCTGTGGTTTATAGGCAAGTCAACTTTGGCTCTGAGGATGTGAGAAATGGGTTTTGATCCTAATGACATCTCTTCAATGTTTCCTCAACATGGGTGAGATTATTGGGTATACTTATGGAATTTTGGGATGATGAGGTGTTTAGGGGTATTTCTAGTGCTTTTGATCAACTATTAACCATTGACATGATGATTGTTTCAAGGTGAAGGTTGGTTTTTGTGAGGTTTTATGTTTGTGTTGATCAGTCTATAGATTTTCCTTCTTCGATTCATATCAAGTCAAAGTGGGTAATTGGAGGAAACCAATGAAGTTTGAATCCATCCCCTTTGTCCATTTCAAGTGTAAGAAAATGGGTCATTAGGTGAAACAATGCCCTAAATAGGAAATTAAAGTTCAACAATGAATATGGAAGAAAAAGGGTCAAATGAAAACTTAGAAGGGAATGAGAAAAACCCACTCAATGACATCACAAAAAACATAGAGGAAGAATCTTGTTGATGATGATCTTCAAGGCCAGGTGAATGTGGAAGGGGAGGTCCCATTCTCTTCTCAACATATCCTTATTTTGGAAGGGGAAGGATAGGTAATGGTGAAATGGTTAATAGAAGAGCCTCCTTCCAATGAATTAAAGTCTTTTAAATACTTGGAGCACTTTGTTTCTCGTCAAAAGGAAGTTTCATCCCAAATGATTGTGGAGATAGTTAAATATTCTCTAAAAAAAATAGAAAAATATGAAAGATTAGGAGGGTTTGGTGTCCTTTCATAACGATACTCACCCTAGGTAGATTCAAAATTGAAAAAAATGAATAATATAAACTAGTAGATGGAACATAAGAGAAATAATTGGAATGGAGAATTAGTTGAAAATAAAGAACCCTTTAACACTGAAAGCCAACATGCTATAGCTAAGGGAAAAAATAATAAGGTGATTTCTACTCGTCTGTGAGGGAAGGGTAAGGAGCCTAATCACAAGGTGGTTACTAGAAACCAAAAACACTCACAGACTGGATTAGAATCAAGGAAGTTAGGAAGATTGTCTTCAAGATATGCAAGCACAAGAGATATCAGGAAAGACATAAAGGACGAAATGCAGTAGACCATCACAGACCCGTGCTCAAAAGAGCACACCTACTCCCAAGAAATATAAATAATTTCTATGAAATGTTAGAGGAATGAATAATCCTCATAAGAAAAACCTCTTGACTAATCTTGTTCGAGAGCACAAACCAAACATTTTATTGATTCGGGAAATGAATATGGAAGTGGATAGTCTGGGTAAAATAAAGAACATATTTTTCAAGGATAGTGGGTTTCATGCGGTTAGTGCTAAGGGAACTTTCAAAGGCATTACCAATTTTTGGAATCCTAAAGTGGTGAGCGATGATGATTTTTTTTGGAGATACCAATCATGTTTCCACGAAGTTTTTTAATACTAGAGATAACACTTCATGGATCTCTTCTAATATTTATGCCCTGAATATCAAAGTCGACCCTAATAGTAGCTGGTTGTTGATGGGGAATTTTAACACCCTTTTTAAGGACAATGAAAAGAAGGGAGGCTCTCAACTTTCTTTGGACAATATGGGAGATGTTGTGGAGTTCATTAATAATCAATCTCTTTTGGACTTGGATCTGCAGGGAGAAAACTTTACCTGGACAATAGACGCATTGGTTCCTCCCTCATAGAGGCGAGACTTGATTGTTCTATGATTTCCTTTGATTGTTTGGCTTAGACCATTTCTTGATCAAATTTTTAATCATGTTGGGAAAGAAAAAGAGCTTTCCTTTGAAATTTGAAAAAATGTGGACTCTTCATCTTGATTTGGAATTTTTTTTTTGAATGGCAGAATATTAAGGTGGAAGGGTCAGCCTTGTACATAGTTGCTAAAAATATTTCCAATGTTAAGGCCAATATTCAAGTGTGGAATAAAAAATATTTTGGTCATATATTTAAGAAGAAAGAGGAGATAATGAGAAAAATAAATTCGATCTCGAAGGACATTCAAGAGAAGGGAATGAATGTTGGCATTCTTAAGTAGGAAAATGACCATCTTTTAGAACTTCATTTTATTATTTATCAATGTTCCACGGGGACATGTTCCCCCCCCAAAAAACCTCGTGTTT
>VDFB02145911.1:0-30387 GCA_007258455.2 Sequoia sempervirens | reverse complement strand
TATTCCCCATTATTAATTAGAAATATGATATTTTTTACCGTATTGAATCATAGCATTCTAGACAGTTTAACAATACATAAAATAGTTACAAAGTCAAATAATGTCCAATATGCTTAAAACATGATATGCATTCTATAGACCAACATCCTAAATTGTGAGAATCTAAATGTGTTTTATATGTGCAAGAAATGTTGGCAATGCACAAAGTTGATTTCAAACAAGACATATGGAAGAGATATTAGAACTATAATAACATATTTCATTAATTTTGTATGTTTTCTATAAGACATAATCTTGAGGTTGGTGTATGGTTGATAATTTCTTAATTGAAAATGTCTGTGTACATCATATGTACTTGGTATAAATGCTAATTAGATTCCATCAATGATTTCACTAAGAGATACCATTGATTATGTCTCTTTAGTACACATAGGAAAGATTTGAAATAAGTTAAAACATATTTTAGTATATCTAGCATAACCCTTAATATAAAATTTTCTACCTATACTTTCTACAAAATTAGTAAAGAGTTATGACATGTAGTGATGAGTGTAAAAAAGAAAAATAACAAAAGAGATTTAACCTCTAAAAATTCAAATTGATTTTTCAAATAAAATGGAAGTTCAACAAGAATTATATATTGAAATAAATTATTTATATCCCAATTAAAATAAAAGAAACAAAATTGGAACCATCTTTTATCTCTAAATTAAATTGAACTTCAAATTAACCTAATTACTTAAGTAATGAAATATTATCTATATTTTTATATCTATTGATCAACCTAATAACTTTGTACATGTGCTTTATTGTATAAGACTGAGATCCTTGGAATGTTATATCATTATTGATTGTAGACACCCCAATTCTGACATCATAACTGTAATTAATTATCTATTCCATCTTATAATTAATTATATATCATATTATTTAATTAATTATTCCACTTCATCTCGTAATTAATTAAATATTGCATTATTTAATTAATTATCTCATCTCATTCTATAATTAATTATTCCATTTCACCTTATAATTAATTAAATATTATATTATTTAATAAATTATTCTATTTCATAGTATTAAAACTAGCAAGAATGTGTGAAGGGAGTTCGTGCACAGTGCAGATCGTGACTATGACAGAGCTCTTGGATGGGCGAAAGTTGTGCCTAAAGGGTGCAAAGAAGTAGAAAAATAAATGTTTGACAGGCTCCAAGAAGGATAAATGTTGCAAATCAAAGGGGGATGGGAAACACCAGTATGCACTTCACTCCAGTGCATTGTTGGAGAACAACATTTCTTTGGATCCTCCTCTACCTCTGATGCCAGGGTTTGATCCATTGGGAGCAATCCAGGTTGAAGCTTGGACTGGTGGAAGGCTTGACGTTCTTGTTTTGAATCCTTTCATTCTCTTAGCCTACAAAAAAAAGCTAACCCATACCATGTGTGCTCAGATTTCTACTTGGAGAAGATTTAGTAGGAAAACCCTAGCTCATCCTATTCCAAATCTCCAGCGACGGGTACCAAGATTGAGAATCTTTCTTCGAATCCTTCCATACTTTCAGCTTACAAAAATAGATCTAACCTGTACCATGAGTGAACAAATTCCTGCATAGATCAAATTAGATGAAATCCCTGCTCACCTTCTCCTAGGTCTCTGCTTGTTCCTCCTTCTCCCTTTATGGAGCTTGCCTCAAATGACCCATCTCTTTCCTTAGGTGATATGGAGGTGTTTTTCTCTGACGAACCTCTAGATTTTTGCATCTTAGGCGGTTGTGTGGATACAAGTGCTCAGGAGATTGGTAATCAATCTTTGGTCTCGAGATACTTACATAGGCATCCATCTATGGATCATGTCATGGAATGGGCTAAATCTTCCTAGAGAAACTTGGTTTCCCCCAAGGTTGAATCTCTAGACTTCAGTTTTTTCTGCTCACCTTGAGCTCTATAGCATACTACAATTTTGTTCTCTATAGTGGTCCTTGGTTCTTTAGACACTTTGGCCACTTTATGTCTCCATGGACCCCATTCTTTGATCTTGCCATTGCCAAGATAACTGACATTCCTATTTGGATCAGGCTCTATAATCTGCCTTTAGTTTTCAAGAATATCGATCTGATTAGCAATTTGACTAATCAATTTGTAGCCTTTTTTAAGCTTGACATTGAGACAGTTGCTCCTGATAGCATATTTTATTGGGTTTGTGCTATGGTTGACATTTCTAAACTCCTCTCACACTATATTTAGATTCATTCTTCTTATGGCATTTGGACTCAATTTTTAAATTTTGAAGGGTTTCCTTTTGGCTGCTTCAATTGCAACATGTTGGTTCATAAAATTGAGGCGTGCTCGTGCAAATGCTAGGCTGGGTTGAAATATGTTGGTCTTAAAAAATGGATTAAGAAATATGGCTCTCTAGATGCTGATTTTATTTGTCGGGTCTGTGCAAGATCATGGGGGTCCAAAAAGTGGTGATGCGAAAAAAAAGGTGTTTTTAACTTGCTCAAAAATGTGAAAATCCACTTTGACTTTTTCTAGGCTCAAGTAGAAAGTACATGGTGTCAAAGCAAAAACCAAACTGAAATAGATATCCGTTGTCTTTAGGTCAATTTTTTTAATTTCATCGGGTCTAGGAATGACCACTTATTTAATTTAATATATAATAATAATCTTTTAATATAATTATAATAATATTTTAATATAACATGGATATTTAATTTAATACATTATTATATATTTTTTAATTTAATGTTATATAATAATATATTTAATATATTATAATAGCATATTATATTATAATATAAATTAATTATATTATTATATAATATTAAATATATTATAATATGGGGTGGAGGGCCTAGCTCGATTGGCTAGAGCATCCTATTGCAGGCAAGAGGTCATGAGGTCTAGTCTCCCCCCAAACCCGTTTTATCAGAGGGCATGTCACGCCAACACCACCAGTCACGTGAAAAACGTTTACCAGGCTCATTGCAATTTATAGGGGGACGAATACCCAACCAATTCATGCAGTCTATATATATATAATATTATAATATAATATATTATATTATACTATAATATTATATAATATAATTATATATTATAATATAAAATAATAAATGATTACCTCACATTTCGAAAAAACTTCCAATTATTAAAGAAACTACTTAAAGGAAATAAATATATGTTTTTGAAATGGATATTCATTTCATATTCCATAAAATCAAAAACAAAAAACTCGAGAGCTCATTTCTTCCATAGTCTATGTGTAGGTTTTGCATTCAATGACTTGGATATCCATTTGGGGTTTATTTTTTTGCTCAAATCAATCACATTTTAAAGGTATTTACAAATTTTAATGTTTTTCTTAAATTTATATTAGTTTTGCATTGTTTTTTTATGAATTTTGGTCAAAAATAGGATTTTTAATAGTTTTTTATTGCATTAAAATGATTGTTAATTTTGAAAAAATAAATCAATTAACAAGCTTAAGAATGGCTGATCCCAACCCCGCTCAACATGAAAACCCTAACCCTACTCAAGATGAAAACCCTCCAAATCCTCCTTCGCTATGACTGTTGTTTCTAAACCAAAACGTGCCAACAATACATCAATCTATTCATAGAAATTTAGATCAATTCAGAAATATATCTCAAATTTATGATACACTCCTTGAGCTATCAAATGTGAAAAACACTTTAGAAACAATCATTTCAAGTGTTGAAACTTTGAAAAATTAGTACAATAGGTTTGCATAGTGGTGAGAGGAACAAAGGCAATTTTATGCCAATGAGTTATCATATGATGACATAAGGGCACTTGATATTGAGAAAGCCCAATTAGCACAATTATTTATCAATCTAAAAACAAGACAACCCATAAATGTGCAAAAGACAAAAAAAATTAATTAAATGGTGCACACATAGAGGCATATTAGCTAATTTCTTGAGATGTTGGTGGATGGTTTTTGATAAACCACCCAACAACAATCTAGGCATCCCTCAGTATTTTCTTTGAAAATTATATGTTGAGTTTGTCCTAGGAAGGCATGTCAATTACTTTGACATGCGAGATTTCCAGGGTGTGGGTAAAGGGATGCCACAAGATAGACCTAGAGCATACCAAGTCACCCTAGTTCTTCCTGCTCCTCCTATTGCTGCCCCGACTCCACTAGCTTACTCGAGATTGCTTTAGATGTAGGGTTTTAGAGCTTTTTTTCCTTATACATTCATTGAGTGATCATTTAATCACATAGAGCCATCATCTTGCATAGCCTTATGACAATGCATCCCATCATGATGGTGATGCACTGACATCCCAGCACAATGGTGATGCTCCCTCGCTACATCAACTCTGACTAGTACACCATCCTCTTCAACACATTTGTGTGCCCCATTACTGTAGGATGTGTAACAATTTATGTTTGGGTCCTCTTTGACAATCCACTGAGGCTCCCATAGACACATCCAACTATGAGGTCTAGGATATGTCAGATGTAGGAGTTGATAGAGCACGAAGAGGACCATTTCTAGGAGAGACATTGGCTACTAGGGATGGTGTGGGAGCACCTCGCAGAAGAACTGGAAGTATTTTATAGTTTGTTTTATCTAAATCTCTTCATCTTCATAAGATATTTGTACTAACATATGTTTATGTGCTATAAATTTGAAGCAATTCTGGATAGGAGGACTTCAAGTGCAAGAGGTTGCCAATTGGCCATTTCATTTGGCCTAAGGACGATATAGCATCATTTAAATTATTATCTATATGTTATGTTTTTAAATCTAATATGTTTCCAATACATGTACTGCATAGATTGATAGTCTAATGTAATCTTTGTTCTTTAAGTACAAAACAACCCGGGTTCTTTTTTATAGCCATGCTTGATTTCGGTTTCCAACCCATTAAATAAATGCAATAGGTATATATTTTTTTTATTCTTGACATTATGATTATATGTGCATGTGCATTTAAATTGTGTTACATTCTTGTCATTTTTTATATAGGAAACCATCTTAGCTGCTTCATCCACCATGAGCCCATCTTAGTAATGCCCCTCAGCTAATGGGCTAGTGGCGATGTATAATATCAAAAGGCTTTCCTGAATGGGGAGGCATAAGGACTGGTGGTGATAATAGGTAATATTTTATTTGTTGAAAGGATTCTTGGCATTTATCTATCCATACAAAGGGGATACCTTTACAGAGGTTTGAATATAGTATTTATCGCCAATTGGCCAAGTGAAATACCACAGATAGATTGTACCCTGCCTTGTAGGGTTCTCAGTTCACTGATTCCTCTGGGTGGAGGCATGTCTATGATGGCTTTTAATTTTTTTGGATCGACCTCAATGCCTCTTCGAGAAACTATGTATCCCAAGAGTTTACTTGATGTTACACCGAAGACACATTTCTTAGGATTCAGTCAGACTTTGTATTCTTCTAGTCTCTTGAAAATTATTTCTAACACCTTCAGATGATCCTTTCTTGTTACTGATTTAGCCAAAAAGTTGTCTATATAATCTTCCATTATTTTATACATCATGTCATGAAAGATTGTAGTCATAGTCCTCTGATATGTGGCGCCTGCATTTTTAAGACCAAATGGCATGACATTCCAATAGTATGTACCCCAAGGGCAAGTGAATGTTGTTTTATGCTGGTCTTTGGGGGCAATACGAACCTGATTATAGCTGGAGAAACCATCCATAAGGGATGACATCTCATATCCTGCTATGAGGTCAATTATGATATCAATATCTCGCAGCAGCCATTCGCATACCTTTATTTAGGCCCTTTGAAATCTATGTAGACGCATCATCCCATTTGATTTGTTATTTGTTAATTAGGTTAGATATCCGATGCAGCAGCACCGAAGAATTTATGAACCCTAAAAGTCTAGGAGTTTTCATCTCAAATTTGTTCAATCGAAATGACCTCGAGGATGGCATTTTGTGTAACTTCGCTTTAATCCATTTGGCATTAGGCAGAGGGCGCATGGTGTAGACCAGTCTTAGATCTTAACCTGCATGTCAAGATAGGACCATGTGAAGTTGACTTTACATTCTGCAAATAATTTTTGAAATTCCAGTCTCTCTTCTTCAATTAAGGATGTGGCAAAGAGGACCATTTTGGGATCTTCTACTATTGATATGTTGTCTTCTATGCAGTCCCTGCAATGGTGATGAAGTTATTCTCTTGAGTTATGGAAGAATGCTCAGTCCTCCACCGTGAGAGGCTTTCACCCATAGATACATACTTTGTTTTTACTTTTTTTATCACTCCATGCCTTCATTTCTGCACCTAAAGACGCTTCTTTATTTTTATTTTATTTTTATTTCTTTTAATTTTGTGACTCGCTGACTGAGCCTCACCGGCGAATGCATTAATCTAGATTAATGGTGAATCCTGCCTTGTGATCACCACTGGGTATGCCCTCATGTAATCCCATACACTCTGCAATTGCCTCATCATTCTAAAAGGTGTCCAGAACTGGCGGGCCTTATTGGTCCCAATCGACTAGTTGAGGATAAACTAGGGAAATTCCATCGTCAGTGTTGGTGAATTGAGGGAGGATACATAAAGCATGTAGATGGATTCAGTGATATTGTAGATGAAATTATCATAATCCAATTCCACATTGGACTCTATCCAATATTCCCCTTTGCTTGTCTCATATTCATTGTCAAAATAAGGGGTGAAGGACTCAGAGTTGTGATTGTTAGTGTCATTTGGTAATTCAAATGGGTTGGATTGATGGGATTCAGATGGTGGGGTTTGTATGTCACGAGGAAGGTAAATGAGACTATGACTATTCGATGTCTTATCGATTTTAAATGTTTTCCAAAAAATTTGTTCATAAGTCAGCTTGCCATCTTCAAGGAATAAATCATCGAGGCAACAGTCACTTAAGGATCGTTCGGAGCCAAATTCCCACTCATGAGAGTTAGTTTCGGTAAGGGATTCCTTGATGGTCTCGACACTTTCTGAAGCATGCACTTGCTCACTCGAAAGTCCATTGGTACGTCGATTGTCATTGTTGGGTGATCCAAACCCTAACCCAAGATACTTTGGTATTTTGAAAGGTTCTATGGGCTCTCTTTGTCCAGTTTTATTTCTGCCTAGGCCACTAGTGCCATCATAGCCCTTAGCCTTCATTATGTCATATCCCTTGCCATATTTCTTAACTAGTAATGGGGGTAGGTCTTCCATTTCCTTATAGATCCATCCTCTAATATCAGCAAGGTCCTCGTTACTCATGTCTCCCCATTTGATGAAAACTATTTTTGGTGGAACTTTAAAAATTTCTTTGGGTTCCATTCTAAAACATGGTCGAACATAGACCTTCAGAGAATTGGGTATTGTTGTGATGCTATATGCCGTATGCAGTTTGAATTCTCCACAACCTAGGTCCTGGATCTTGACATTGGGTTCATCCTTAGGAAGTGTGGAAGATGGTGGTGTAGTGGAAGATGTGGACAGAGTGGATGTGGAAGATGATGAGAATGTGGATGGGTCAACGTATTTAGAAGAAGAGGAGCTAGGTACTTCTTGGTTAATAGGCACTTGGTTTGCAGAAATACCCCTTAGGTTGGTACAATATTGAAAAGGGTTGGGGTTTCCATATATAGTTATTTTTGTGCCATCAAATGGAAATTTTAAGCATTGGTGGTATGTGGATAGAATGGCTTTTAAGGCATGAATCCAAGGACGACCGAGCAAGATGATGTAAGGTAATTCTAGATCCAGGACCTGGCAGGTTGTATCCACAATGACTGGTCCCACTCTGATAGGAAGAGAAATAACACCCCGTGAAGAGCATTCTTCGTCATCATATGCTTTTATCACTATAATATTTGTAGGGTCCACACATGCATTAGAAAATCCTAGAGCCTTAACCAGTTTCAAGGAGCTCATATGTTCAATCCTTCTCCGCCATCTACTAAAAATCTTCTGACCTTACATGCTTATGGATGAAAGTTTCAATGTGTAATGCATCATTATGGTTAGTCTTAGGTGACGAGTAGTCTTGATCATAAAAGGTGACGTGGTGAGACATAGCGAGGTATCCCACCATGGTCTCAAACTGATTGACATCAATATCCTTAGGGACTGACGACTCTTGCATGGTTTTATCTAGTATAGCCTTATGCATGGGAGAGATGCGAAGCAACTCGAGTATAGAAATTTTTACAGGAGTTTTGCCAAGCTGGTCGATAAGGTTAAACTAACTCTTGGGTTGCCATTGCTTTGTGGTCGAGGTAGGTTGTGATTGTTTAGGAGATGGACCATGTATGGTGATTTTAGGTTGCCTAGCAGGAGGCGGGCCAACTATGGTGATCTTTCCACTTCAAGTAGTAGCATTGCATTGGGGTTCTCTCTTAACTGTGATGGTATTGACACATTCATTATCAGTTTGGATATTGTTTATAGTGGTTCCACTAGAATAGTCATATTTGGCGCGGTCAAAATTGGCTTGATTATTGTTTATCTTTGGACTTGACGTGGAAGCATTATTAGAACCATGGTCTTGCAGTGGGTTCTTATGAATGGTATGATCTGAATTATAGGAAAATTGTGGTCCACCTACCTCAATGATATGATTCTCGATAAGGTCTTGTACCAAATTTTTCATTTGTCAACATGAAGAAGTTTTATGTTCTTTTGCCCGATGATAATCACAAAATGTATTATCATCCCACCATGCTAGTTTGAATTGTCCTGGGTCATATGGTTTTGGTTCTTGAAGTGTGATGACACCATTCTAAAGGAATTTCTTAAGGACTTCCTCAATGGGTTCACCCAAAGGAGTGTATGTGCGACCCCTAGGGAATTGTCTCATCTGACGGTATTGTCCTTGATTATTTTGGTTGCTTTGGTTGTTTGGGAGGGCATTGGTAGGGGGTGTCAATATCGTCATTGATTTGTTTTGCGGTTGAACCCCTTTTAGAGCCAGTACAAGACCCATAGTGTTTGCAGCCTTGGCGTCCACAACACCGTCATTGGTAACATGTTTATTTTTGACCCAGTACTTATTTTTGTCAGTGGGAGGATTTGCATTTGTGTTTTTAGAACTGTATCTCAGCTCTCCCTATGGGATAAGGGCTTTCTCAATCTAGACACCTTTTTCAACTAGGTGCGTGAAGGTTGTGCGACAATGCATATTTTAAGGGTCCTAGCAGTGTTTGAACGAACATGTCCACCCTTTCCCTTTTGGGTATGTCGATGTGGCAATGACTAGCTAGACTTCTCCATTTTTGAAAGAATGGGATGAATGTTTCACCAGCATCCTCTTGCATGAGATTGCATAAGCTAGTAATAGAGGTGTCCATGTCAATGTTGTATGCGTAATTTTTTATGAATTTGTGTTTAAGTTCATCCCATGTTTGGATATCCTTTTGAGTGGAAAACCATTTGACGGCAGGACTTGGAAGACTTTTAGAAAAAAGTCTCATTAAGTACGTTTTTTCATAGGCGACGTCCACACAGTTGGTTGCAAATTCGTGGACATCTTCGATGGGGTTTGTATTTCTTTTGTATTTGGTAAAATTAGGTGACACATATCCTGGAGGAAATGGTGGCATGTATAAGTTCATGTCGAAAGGATATACAGATAGATCATATGACACTTCTGATTTTTTTCTGGATATTTTATGCTTTCTATGGTCTTCTCTAGACCCATTAGTTTTGCTTGTAAGGCATCGATTATAGGGTCATTTGTGGTCCCATACATAGGATTGATTAGTACGCCATAGGTCCCCATTTTTTGTGTGTGGATGTTGGTGTATTATTGAGGGATGGATTGTTGTGACATGTGTGATGTGTTTTGATTTGTGTGTTGTTGGTATTGAAAGTTTGGATTGGGGGCATGTTGGTGGGTATGAATATGGGATGAGTATGTTGGGATGTGTCCCCCAGCCATTTGGGTCAATATTTGGGGAATATGGTGACCATGAGCATTTTGATGTGTGAATGATGCCATAGGTTGTGTGTGTTGACTACCTTGTCCAAATTGTTGGGTTTGGACAAGGGGAATGGTCGTATTTTGTCCTTGGGATTTGATGGTATTGGACTGGGTTGACGTGTTAACATTTTGTTGTTTTCCTTGAATAAAGATACGTCGTTTACCTCCTCCTAAAGGATTTTGTGAGATACCAATGAGAGGATATGATGACGATGTACTCATGGTACTAGATGTTGTTGTCAATGGAGGATTTGTATGACTTGATGATGATCCCATGGCATTTACCATAGTGGTAAAGAGAGGATTGGAATAAATTTCCCACATTGCTGAGGACCCAAAGGTTGTTCTAGCCAATTGTGACAGTGTTCTCGAGGTTGTGGGCACTGCGGACAGCATTGTGATCCTCTAATGGATGTAGTGTTTATTGAATTGGAGTTGTTTGGAATGTTGGAGGTAGCACTCACGGTCATAGGATCAAAAAAGGTATTGCTTGTAGTGTTTGGAGGTTGACCACTATTTGACATGTTATGTGCATTGTTGACATTAGGGTCAGAAGATGTTGATCTCAACATGTTAATGTCGAATCCATGGGGTAACTTAGCTCCTTGACTTAAGATTATGGCCAAATATTTTTCTTTGTCATATAGAACCATTTGTTCCATGAATTGGGATGCCTCTGGATCTTGTGCTGCTACCTCTAGGTTTTCCTCAAGTATTTGTCTGTATTCATCCTTACGTAAGAATGGTTCAAAGGGACTGTTTGATGAGGATGGTATGGTCATGCGAGGTTGATTATTTATGTTGCCAAATGGGTCATCAAATGTCCAATTTGGGTCATACGCGTGATTGTTAACATTGGAAGTGGAGTCTTGTCCAAAATTTTCCATTTGTCATTTATGTCTTTGGAATCTAGTTTCCACCATAAAATGAGATTGCTCAAATGAAAATGATGAGAATGACAACTAAATGTGAGGATGATGCTAGCCTATGTTTTTCTTTTGTTTTTGGATTTTTGATAAAGGATGACAATGCAAGACTATGTTTTCTAAAGAAAATGCCAACTAGGATGACTAGGTGATGATGACGTTTGTCAAAGGAAATGATTGATGTAAGATGACAAGGTTTTCAAATCCAAAATGTTGAAAGAGGACTAAGATGATAATGTTGACTAAGGACTTAATATGATAAATGCAAGGTCTAGGTTCAAAATGATGACTAGGATGAATAAATTTTTTGTATTTTTGGGAATAAAGTATGAAAGGTATAAACTAGAATGCAATTTGGAGAAAAGGATACCTAAACACTTCTAAGCTCACTCTTTGTTTTTTATTTTGGTTACTAAAGGACGTGTTGAAAATTAAAAAATGACAAGGTCAAGATGACTAGTGAGTTTTTCCAACTAGACTATTGAGTTGGAAACTCTCACAAAAGGGGCAATGGCCAATAAAAAGAGAGGATGATTAAGTCCAAGATAACCTAGTTTTGAAAACAATGATGTTGTAAGTTGTGCTAAGATTAACCTAATATGAAGTATGCAAGGATGAAAACCTAGGGTCAAGCTAATGCCTAATGTATGCAACTGACATTTGAAAGATTAAGCCTATGGTCAAGAATATGAACTAATGGTCAAATGATAAAAAAAAAAAATTGAAAAATTTCAAGGTTGGTTTGTGATGGAATCCTCTTGGAAACAATGTTTGACAAGAGATTGACAGAGTTTAGACTCAGTTTGGACGTGGTATGAAGATTTTTTTTTTGCTAGGAAAATGCATCATTTGAGACCTTAGATGCAAACAACATTTCAAATGTGTTTCAGTTTAAGTGAATGCAGCTCTGGAATTGACGGATGTGATAGGGTTTGACAAATGCGGTTCTATGAGACTCAAATGTGTCACGATGCAAGAAATTGTGGTGTTTTTGAGATCAAATGTGGTTTAACATATCAAATGCGTTGCAAAATTTGGCAATTGCATTGGGATAGAGCAATTGTGTTTTGTCAAATGCAGTGTAGAATATTAGAAGGTCAATTTTTTGATGTTTATGGTAGAAGACCTGAATTGTTGAAATGTTGATGATTTGTTTCCTGATGTTTGGGTGTTGTTTGTTTTGTTTAAGTAACCAGTAAACACTTGGCAAGCATGATGTTTTGGTGTCTACAAATGCACATCAAACAAGCATGATCCAAATAGGCCAATAGGCCAAGGGTTTGTATACTTGATATAGCCCACTGATATACCCCGGATTGGTGCTAAACACCTTTCCTTCTTGAGAGTGGATAGCTTAGAAGTTTGGTGGCACAGGCTCCCTTCTTTGCACAAACTTATACAGGCACACCAAATTCGGATTCTTGGGTCATCACTTCCCAATAATTGCTATCTCTACTCAATGGGATTAGTAGTTAGTGTCTTCGGGCATGATACTGTACCTTGCAATATACCAAACAATGGCTGAAAAATGGTTGGCCTCTAAAACAATAGGTGTTTAGTAAGGGCATTCCATTCGTAGGGCATGATCCATGCGGTGAGAGTCCCCTTTTGGATCCATCTCGTCGGAACCATACACGTGATTCTTGGGCTTTCCCCAAGAATCCACTTTTATATACTAGTTGGAAGTCCCTCGGGTTCAAGGTGCTACTAGTTTGAGTCATCCTGGGGTGAGTACTTTTTCCCACCAAAATAGGCCCAAGTTCTAGAGTTAGTAACCATTTCTCTTACACCCAGGATCACCCAAAAGCACAAGGGGAGAGGATAATTCGATTACTAAGTCTTAAGAGTGTATAATAGATAAAATGGGTCTGGTTTTCTAGTCACCAAGTTTTCACAAGGTAAGAGCATAATCACTTACCATTTGCAAACACAATCAGAAACAAAAGACATGTTTGTTTTAAGTACACTAAAAAGAAATGTGTTTTAATATAAAAAAAGACAAGCACAATGTTTAGTATTGAGTCTTTGACACTCGAACCTGCAAAACCACAAGTTAGGAGTTTTATCCACTAGTCTTGGACCCACGAAATGTAACCGCCACACACTATAAACTAAGATTAGTAACAAAAACCTATGCTAGGAAGAATGTAGAAAATAAAACCAGAATTCCAAAAGAAACTCGGAGAACCTGAATGCAAATATGAAAAGAAATATTACCAGTAAAATGTGTTACAACAAAGCGAATGTGTTGCTCTGTGTAGAAAATGCAGCTCGGTCCTACATTATGGTCTGATAGACAAATGCATCTCATATATCAAATGCATCATTTGAAGAGTCGAATGCGGCTCTATCTATCAAATGCAGCTTTTCAAACTGCGTATGCGGCTTATCAGAGCGTTTGCATCGTTTAAGTCATCGAATGTGTTGCGACGCATTAGATGTGGCATGATAAAAGATGATTGCAACGTTTTGTACCTGTACCTGTGAAAAAAAAAGAAAACCGTATGGAAACTACAAAAAAAAGATTGAATGTGTTTGGTTCACCAATGTATCTAAGGGTAAATTTTTCAGGTTAGATTATCAAATCAATAAAGCATATAAACCCAAAGAAAACTATCAAGCACAATGGAAACTAAATAAAAAGATTATAACTGTCATTGAAGCTTCCTTGATTTACCTTCATAGCACCTTCTAACTTGCTGATTATTGTGTTTCCCTCAGATCGAATGTACGAGCAATGACTATGATGAAGTCCTAAACAAGCTTTGAAGGATTTTAAACATATGTCTATGCCTATGGGAAATGACTAAAATTCCTATGCCAAGAAATGTCTAAAACTTGATGAAATGATAATACAAAAATAAAATGCTGCAATATCTAAGAATGAGCGTAAGTCTGACTAGTCTAAAATGTGAGCAAATTTGGCATTTTATAGAAAATGCAATTTTGGACGGATAGACGAGATCAACTTTTGACCGAAACCTAAAATCAGAGGACAAGATTTAATGTGATAATCCCTAATTAGGGTAAGGTAAAAATCATTAAATGGGTGGTTGAGATGTCATTTGAGAAAATCAACGGGCGATGTGGAGAATAAATGAGATAATTAATTAAAAAAATAAAGGTTTTCGAAAATCAAGAAGATAAAGACTGCCCGATTTGTGAGATTCAAAAAATCCAAAAGATAAGAGTTGAACTGAAGATTAGATTTGGAAAATCAATAATTTGCTCAATTACTTGATTTTTGGAAGAAAGTTACCATTTGAATTAAATTAATTCAAAATATGGATTTTGTGAGATAATAAATAATGGATTTTCAGATTATTTACTAAAATGAATTGTCAGTCAAGAATGTGATATCATTTTAAATAATTCACTTATTTAAAATGAGAGAAATGTTAAATTAGGTAATTAAATAATTAAAGATAATTATTTAATTGAGAGGATATGATTAGTAATTAAATAAATTAATAAATTCATTTAATTATGAGGATTAGTGACATATTAACTAAATAAATAAAATTCATTTATTTAATAATTGAGAAGAATAAATGAACAAAAGTAATTAAATAAATTAATAAATTTATTTAATTGTAAGAAGATAATAGACCCTTAGTGACGTATTGAATAAATAAATATAATTTATTTATTTAATAATCATGAAGACTACAAGAGACATGAATTAATTAAATAATAATGTATTATTTAATTAATAGTTGAATGTGGACCAAGGACATAATTAAATGTCATAATTATGCTAGCACGAAAGTGGTAAAATAGAGCTTGCAGACCTAGTTCATTTTTATGTGTCTACAACTATAATAACATATTTCATTAATTTTGTATGTTTTATACAAGACATAATCTTGAGGTTGGTGTATGGTTGATAATTTCTTAATTGAAAATGTTTGCGTACATCATATGTACTTGGTATAAATGCTAATTAAATTCCATCAATGATTTCACTAAGAGATACCATTGATTATGTCTCTTTAGTACACATAGGAAAGATTTGAAATAAGTTAAAACATATTTTAGTATATAGCATAACCCTTAATATAAAATTTTCTACCTATACTTTCTACAAAATTAGTAAAGAGTTATGACATGTAGTGATGAGTGTAAAAAAGAAAAATAACAAAAGAGATAACCTCTAAAAACTCAAATTGATTTTTCAAATAAAATGGAAGTTCAACAAGAATTATATATTGAAATAAATTATTTATATCCCAATTAAAATAAAAGAAACAAAATTGGAGCCATTTTTATCTCTAAATTAAATTGAACTTCAAATTAACCTAATTACTTAAGTAATGAAATATTATCTATATTTTTATATCTATTGATCAACCCAATAACTTTGTACATGTACTTTATTGTATAATACTGAGATCCTTGGAATGCTATATCATTATTGATTGTAAACACCCCAATTATGACATCATAGCTTTAATTAATTTAAATTCTAAATTTTAATTAATTATCTATTCCATCTTATAATTAATTATATATCATATTATTTAATTAATTATTCCACTTCATCTCGTAATTAATTAAAATTGCATTATTTAATTAATTATTCCATTTCACCTTATAATTAATTAAATATTATATTATTTAATAAATTATTCTATTTCATAGTATTAAAACTAGCAAGAATGTGTGAAGGGAGTTCGTGCACAGTGCAGATCATGACTATGATAGAGCTCTTGGATGGGCGAAAGTTGTGCCTAAAGGGTGCAAAGAAGTAGAAAAATAAATGTTGCAAATCAAAGGGGGATGAGCAACACCAGTATGCACTTCACTCCAGTGCATTGTTGGAGAACAACATTTCTTTGGATCCTCCTCTACCTCTAATGCTAGGGTCTAATCCATTGGGAGTGATCTAGGTTGAAGCTTGGACTGGTGGAAGGCTTGAGGTTCCTGTTTTGGATCCTTTCATTCTCTTATCCTACAAAAACAAATCTAACCCATACCATGTGTGCTCAAATTTCTTCTTGGAGAAGATTTAGTAGGAAAACCCTAGCTCATCCTATTCCAAATCTCCAAAGACGAGTATCAAGATTGAGGCTCTTTCTTTGAATCCTTCCATACTTTCAACTTACAAAAATAGATCTAACTTGTACCATGAGTGCACAAATTCCTGCATAGATCAAATTAGATGAAATCCCTTCTCACCTTCTCCTAGATCTCTGCTTGTTCCTCCTTCTCCCTTTGTGGAGCTTGCCTCATATGACCCATCTCTTTCCTTAGGTGATATGGAGGTGTTTTTCTCTAACAAACCTCTATATTTTTGCATCTCAAGCGGTTGTGTGGATGCAATTGCTTAGGAGATTGGTAATCAATCTTTCGTCTTGAGATACTTACATAGGCATCCGTCTATGGATCCTGTCATGGAATGGGCTAAATCTACCTAGAGCAACTTGGTTTCCCCCAAGGTTGAATCTCTAGACTTCAGTTTTTTCTGCTCACCTTGAGCTCTATAGCATACTACAATTTTTTTTCTCTATAGTGGTCCTTGGTTCTTTAGACACTTTGGCCAATTTATCTCTTCATGGACCCCATTCTTTGATCTTGCCACTGCCAAGATAACTGACATTCTTATTTGGATAAGGCTCTATAATCTGCCTTTGGTTTTCAAGAATATCGATCTGATTAGCAATTTGACTAATCAACTTGTAGCCCTTTTTAAGGTTGACACTGAGACAGTTGCTCCTGATAGCATATTTTATTGGGTTTGCTCTATGGTTGACATTTCTAAACTCCTCTCACACTATATTCAAATTCATTCTTCTTATGGAATTTGGACTAATTTTTTAAACTTTGAAGGGTTTCCTTTTGGCTGCTTCCATTGCAACATGTTAGTTCATAAAATTGAGGCGTGCTCGTGCAAATGCCAGGCTGGGTTCAAATATGTTGTTCTTAAAAAATGGATTAAGAAATATGGCTCTCTAGATGCTGATTATATTTGCTGGGTTTGTGCAAGATCATGGGGGTTCACACATTCTTATATAGTATTAAATATTATATAATATTATATTATAATATAAATTAATTATATTATTATATAATATTAAATATATTATAATATGGGGTGGAGGGCCTAGCTCGATTGGCTAAAGCATCCTGTTGTAGACAAGAGGTCATGAGGTCTAGTGTCCCCCAAAACCCGTTTTATCAGAGGGCATGTCGCGCTAGCACCACCAGTCACATGAAAATTTTTTACCAGGTGCATTGCAATTTATAGGGGGATGGATACCCAACCAATTCATGTAGTCTATATATATATAAATTATATTATAATATTATATTATAATATAATATAATATATATTACACTATTATATATATATATATATAATATATTATATAATATAAAATAATAAATGATTACCTCACATTTCAAAAAAACTGCCAATTATTAAAAAAGTGCATATGTATATAATGGTCAAGTCCTTGACTCAACCAATTATTAAAAAAACTACTTAGAGGAAATATATATATGTTTTTGAAATGGATATTAATTTCATGTTCCATAAAATCAAAAATTAAAAACTCGAGAGCTCATTTCTTCCATAGTCTGCGTGTAGGTTTTGCATTCAATGACTTGGATATCCATTTGGGGTTAATTTTTTTGCTCAAATCAATCTCATTTCAAAGGTATTTACAAATTTTAATGTTTTTCTTAAATTTATATTAGCTTTGCATTATTTTTTTATGAATTTTGGTCAAAAATAGGATTTTTAATAGTTTTTTATTGCATTAATATGATTGTTAATTTTGAAAAAAATATCAATTAATAGGCTTAAGAATGGCTGATCCCAACCCCACTCAACATGAAAACCCTAACCCTGCTCAAGATGAAAACCCTCCAAATCCTCCTTCGCCATGACCATTGTTTCTAAACCAAAATGTGCCAACAATACATCAATCTATTCATAGAAATTTAGATCAATTGAGAAATATATGTCAAATTTATGATACACTCCTTGAGCTATCACATGTGAAAAACACTTTAGAAACAATCATTTCAAGTGTTAAAACTTTGGAAAATTAGTACAATAGGTTTTCATAGTGGTGAGAGGAACAAAGGCAATTTTATGCCAATGAGTTATCATATGATGACGTAAGGGCACTTAATATTGAGAAAGCCCAATTAGCACAATTATTCATCAATCTAAAAATAGGACAACCCATAAATGTGCAAAAGATAATTTTTTTAATTAAATGGTTGAAACGTAGAGGGATATTAGCTAATTTCTTGAGATGTTGGTGGATGGTTTTTGATAAACCACCCAAAAACAATCTAGGCATCCCTCAGTATTTTCTTTGAAAATTATATGTTGAGTTTGTCCTAGGAAATCATGTCAATTACTTTGACTTGAGATATTTCTAGGGTGTGGGTAAAGGGATGCCACATGATAGACCTAGAGCATACCAAGTCACCCTAGTTCTTCCTGCTCCTCCTATTGCTGTGCCGAATGCACTGCCTTACTCGAGATTGCTTTAGATGTAGGGATTTAGAGTGTTTTTTCCTTATACATTCATTGAGTGATCATTTAACCACATAGAGCCATCATCTTGCACAACCTTATGATAATGCATCCCATCATGATGGTGATGCACTTGATACATCCTAGCACAATGGTGATGCACTTGCTACATCAACTTCGACTAGTACACCATCCTCTTCGACACATATTTGTGTGCCCCATTACTGTAGGATGTGTAACAATTTATGTTTGGGTCCTCTTTGACAATCCACTAAGGCTCCCATAGACACATCCAACTATGAGGTCTAGGATATGTCGGATGTAGGAGTTGATAGAGCACAAAGTGGACCATTTCTAGGAGAGACATTGGCTACTAGGGATGGTGTGGGAGCACCTGTAAGAATTGAAGTATTTTTATAGTTTGTTTTATCTAAATTCTTTCATCTTTTATAAGAGATATTTGTACTAATATATGTTTATGTGCTATAATCTTTAACAATTGTTGATAGAGGACCAGATTTCCCAAGTGCAAGAGGCTACATAATTGGCCATTTCATTTGGCCTAAGGACTCAGTATACGGTATCATTTAAATTCTTATTTATATGTTAATTTTTTAAATCTATTATGTTTAAATATATGTACTACATAGATTAATAGTCTAATGTAATCTTGTATTTTTATGCAGCAACCTAGTTCTTTTATAGCCATGTTGACTGAGCCTAACCCATTGGAAGAAGCTGGACAATAGGTATATGTTTTTTAATATTCTTGACATTATGATTATATGTGCATGTGCATTTAAATTGTGTTACATTCTTATCATTATTTATATAGGAAACCATCTTAGTTGCTTCATCCACTATGAGCCCATCTAGTGTAGAAGCATCATTATAGGTATGTGTTTATTTTATATCACAGATATTTACATTTAGATAATAGGAGATATATGTTTTGTAAATATAATTATTTATCAACAATTATAAGCTAATTCGTATCATTTTTATTTTACCTAATATAGTCATCTGCTCGACTAAGCATTGTGATGAGTGTGGGACCATTTCTTTATATGAGGACTCTTGATCGTACTAAGGGACAATCATATGCATACCGTCTTGAAAAAATGAGAGCAAGATTTGAGATAAATAGGAATTTCATTATTGATATAATATGTTACACATATAGTGATTTTGATGTTAAATTCATAGTTTATAAATGATAGTATATAAGTTTCTATTTACTAGTCTATCTTGTCAACCATTCACATAATTAATCTAATTTGTGGTTTGAATTGTTATTGTGTAGGTTGATTTAGAGTAACTAGGTTTTTTGAGGAGGCTCGATTTTGATTGTCCAACACAAGATTAGGATTTGATATAGATTGATATGTATTTAGTGTTTGATAGATCTTGAGATGACATATATGCCACAATTTGTAGAACTTGTAAAACTTGTTTTGAGTAAGCATATATGCCAAATTTGTATATGCACAAACATAATTATTCTACATTTTGATATATAAGAATTGATCTTCGATCTAATTTGTTCCTCGTCTGCATGTCTTTCTACTTTGAATCTTCAAAATGGAATTTATAATTATCTTAGAATGGTATAAAGTTATGATCAATAACATGTTATAGATTAATGAAATTGCATTTTAATATAACTTATGAATTACAATTGGTAATCCATCTATTTTAGATTTCATTCATATTAAGGTTCGCATGCATTACATTCCATGAGACCACATTTCTTTGAGGAGTTTTTTCAAACAATTCATTGCCTTTTCTATTGTACCATATTTTTCATACATGTCTAACAAAGCATTTTTATCAAACATTCAATTTGAGAATACACCTAATTTCAATCTCTCTTGAATGAATTTATATTTGAATTTTTTTTTAACTCCTATAATGAAGTGGGCAGCTGATTTTTATTTCAAAAGAAGTTTAAATTAATGAAAAATGGTATGAGAAGCACTGTATAATATTTATTGAGAAGAACTGTTTGAAAATATGTGATGCAGTCAAGGTAGGAGAATCCAATTAAGGACAATCCAACCTTGCTGCCAAATTACTAACTCCATGATCTCACAAATATGCAACATAAATTAATAGTTAATCCACAGAAAGATAAAAGACATTCATGAACACCAGACACAAGATATATCTTGGGAAAACCCTAACAGGGAAAAACCTAGCCTTCAAAGCTCATCCACATTATATTAGATCTCAAAACACATTACATATGTCTCTCAGGATTTACAGATTCTAGATCGCAGCCCAGGGATTACAAAAAACTCATACAACAACAATTTTCCATCGACTTCTTCTCCTCCTCCACACTCTTTATACTCTGAGATTCTTTTCGATCAGAATACTTCATCACTGTGCTTCATACTTCACACAATAAAAAACCTTGTCGATCTACCTTCTTCTGTTTGTTGTAACAAATCCTCTCTCCTCTATTTATATCATTCGTGAATCATTTAACTCTCAACATGTTGGCCCAATTACAATAGCTAGTAAAATAACGGGCCAACACAAATAAGTCAACACGAAGCAATAACAACTTACAATGAAAATCAACCAAGGTTGGCCACAACAAAGCCAAGACCCAAAACAACACCCTCAATCATGAAAACACCTAAATTATTCCTCGAAGATCCACAACACTCCACAATGCCCTATCGGCCAAGAACACGAAAAACATAAACTCTTAATAGAAAATCACCAATCGTGGGCACACAGATCAATGTGGACTAATAACACATGATTTGGAAACATCCACGAGCCACATGAATCACCATTGAAATGTCCACAACCCCATGTACTAGAATCAAATCATCTTCCCTTAGGAACATCAACTAGAATAACTGAACAACTATCAGCACACAGATCTTCATAACTCAATTGATCCTTCATGTGGATCCCTGAAACTTAACATGGAAACACTAGAAATAATTGATGACAAACCCTTTAATCCACAACCTCTGATCATCCATATACTAATCTATGCAACATACGAAACTTCATTGCATCACTGAAACCTTGCCACTTCATTGTCAACTACCTCAATTTTTTGAATTCTTTTGGATGCCCCTGCATCAAACTCTCAAGGTTATTTGAAAAGTAAGCATCTTCACTTTGGTCTATACTATATCAAATCCAATGTTATCTCCTTAAATGGGTTCAACGATTTGTCCACAGGTACTTACAATTTCCTCATGGTCGACATTTTGTTCAAGTCCACCCTACAATTGCCTCAAGTTCTTCTCTATGAATTGATTCGGTGATTTTTCCACAGGTACTTGCAACTTCCTCAAGGTCGGTGATCTGTTCAAGTCCACCCTACAAACTGCCTCAAGTTCTTCTCCAAGGTTTGGCATTCTACTTGCAAGCCTTGCACTACCTCACTTGTTAGTGACCTGAGCAAGCCACCTTGCAAGTTGCCTTTGGTTCTTCATCTTGTCATGGTCAAGGTTCAACGATCTACTTACAAGCCTTGCATTACCTCACTGGTCAGCAATTTGAGCAAGCCTTCTCTACAAGTTTCCTTAGGATCAATTTCTTCATTCACATTTAATTCATCAAACTTTCTCCTTAAGATTAATTCTTCACCATCTTCTAGTTCCACAAGTAAATCAAATTCCTTCAAAGGTTCCCCTTCCTTTGGATAAATTAATTTAGGCTCTTCTTCATCTACACAAACTATCTCTGTATCCTTTACTGTTGCTCCTTCATTAGCTTCTCTGACATCAGGTTCTTGATTACATTCAACACATGATTATTTCTTCCTCCAAACTCTTTTATACTCTACATAATGCCTTCTTTCTCTGCATCTTGATCCCTCTTTTTCTCCAACATATGAGTTATTCCATTTGTATGATCTTCTAAGTACACAAGTAACATGTTTCCATTTTTCTCCATCAATCCATCCATAATTAATCTGCTTACAATCTATCATAGGCTTTCTCCTTCTCATTCTACCCCTACACATCTTCTCATAATGATTCCTTAATCCACATAACTTATAAGGATATAGATCCCAACACAATTCATTTTCATGTCCATGCCTATTACAATGTGAACAATACATACCTTCTCTTCTCTGATTCAAACTTGCAATAATATTCTTACCTCAGTCATATACGAGGCCTTCACTTTTTTATCTCATTATCGACTCAATAGGTTCTATAATTCCTTGCTACTACTTTCCCAATCCTTTTCCTTCACATCCCATTCTCTGCATGATTTTGAAACCAATACCATTACCAACAATTGTAGGATTCATTACATGGTTATCTTCAACTTCAACTTCTAAAGAGACTTCTACAACATCACACAAATCATTAGTATCACAAGAAACATCACAATCTTTAGGCTTAGATCTCAAATTCTCATTCTCCTTCTAGCATGCTTTAAGTGATTGCTCCAACTACTTAACACGTTCCTTTAAGCCAAATATCTCCTTCTTCTGCAAACTGTTCTCCTTGTTCAACTCTTTCAAACTTTCCTCCATATCTCTGTTTCTCGTTTCCACCCTTTCCCATTCTCCACTTTTGCTTCTAGTTCTTCATTTCTCTCCCTCAATTCTAAATTACACTTCTTGATTTCGCACAATTCTTCCTCCAAGGTATCCCTTTTACATATTAGGGTTTCATTTTCCTTCTTCATCCTCTTCCCAATCTTACCCATTGAAACAAATTAGATAAACAACCAAATTTGAATGCTTACTGAATATTTCTTGCCTCAATCTTTCTTCTATGATGACACTTAGGGTTTTACACTTCTTCCTTCCCAACATATTCACAATCAGACTTGCAACTAGCTCTGATACCATTTGATGCAGTCAAGGTAGGAGAATCCAATTAAGGATAGTCCAATGTTGCAGCCTAGTTACTAACTCCATGATCTCACAGATATGCAACAAAAATTAGTAGTTAATCCACAGAAAGATAAAAGACATTCATGAACACTAGACACAAGATATATCCTGGGAAAACCCTAACAGGGAAAAACCCAGCCTTCAAAGCTCATCCACATTATATTAGATCTCAAAACAAATTACATATGCCTCTCAGGCTTTACAAATTCTAGGCTGTAGCCTAGGGATTACGAACAATTCATACAACAATAATTTTCCATCAACTTATTTTCCTACTCCACACTCTCTCTACTCTGAGATTCTTTCAGATCAGAATACTTCATCACCGTGCTTCATACTTCACACAATCAAGCACCTTGTCAATCTACCTTCTTCTATTTGTCGTAACAAATCCTCTCTCCTCTATTGATATCATCCGCGAATCATTTAACTCTCAACATGTTGGCCCAATTACAATGGCTAGTAAAATAACGTTCCAACTAAAATAGTTTGGACCCAAACAATAACAACTTACAATGTGAATCAACCAAGGTCAGCCACAACAAAGCCAGGACCTAAAACAACACCCTTGATCATGAAAACACCTTCTGAATTATTCCTCGAAGATCCACAACACGCCACAATGCCCTATCGACCAAGAACATGGAAAACATAAACTCTTAAAGGAAAATCACCAATCACAGGCACACAGATCAATGTGGACCAACAATAGATGATATGGAAACATCCATGGGCCACACGAATCACCATATAAATGTCCAAAACAACTCCATGTATTGGAATCACATCATCTTCCCTCAGGAACATCAACTAGAATAACTAAACAATTGTTAGCACAAATATCTTCATAACTCGATTGATCCTTCATGTGGATCCCATAAACTTAACATGGAAACACTAGACATACTCAATGACAAAATTTTTAATCCAAAACCTCTAATCATCCACATACTGATCTAGCCAACATACATAACTTCATTGCATCACTAACAACCCTGCCACTTCATCGTCAATTGCCTCAATTTTCTGAATGCTTATGGATGCCCTTGCATCAATATGCCTCAAAGAATTGTGGTCTCATAGACAAGGAAAAAAAGATGAAAATAGAAGCTTATGATAGTCTTATGGAATTTATTCTTTTGATTGATTAAAAACTTCAAACAAGTGGATACAACTTAATGAAATATATGTCATTACAATGGTCATTCAAAAGTAATATAATAATCTTAATAAAAATAAATGTTACTCAATGTTCATTGAAGCTTAAAAACATGTAAAATGTATAAAATCATCATGAATAAGAATTACTATTTTTCAACCATAGGGGTTTGATGCAACCTTGAAACAAAGTCCTTACAACTGAACAAGATGCATGTTCATTAGATTGTTCATGTGAAATCTATACAATAATCATGATCAACAATTAAGACATCACTCAACTATGATGCAACCATTAAAAAAACCAAATGAGTGTGATACAACCATTAAAAAAACCAAATACAACTCCATGGCATGCATGTTATTTGACCTTTCACATGCAATTTTTATTATCGTAATGCACAACAATGAATTTCTTGTTAACTGTTGGAGTAAATTAATTAATATTTACTCCAGTACTTAATGCAAACTTAGGAAAAGGTCATCTAGTTCTGATTGTGAGTTTCAATGCATTAATTATGCATTCCAATTATTCGTGTGCTTTATTATTTTTCTTGCACACAAGATAAAGTCACTTAACTAATTCATGCATTCAATTATTTCACTCCTCTCAGTTAGAAGTCCATCATTCAGGGTCTCATGTTAAGCTCGCCTAAGTCTACATAAGGATATTCAATCCTTCATTGTATTAATTCAGTAATCAATAATCATTATAGTTTCACATATTTTTCTATGCAATTTCTCATTTGTGTGTGACAATTTATCTTCAGTATATCATCCAGGGCTTGTGAGATCTCAATCACAAATTATTTCATGGTATCAAAGCTCTAGATTTGAAGATCCTTGTTCAATTTTTTGAGGAATTTTTTGCATCAAAAGCACTATTGGGAGTCAATTTGTACATCCATTCACAACAAAGGAGTTGTTTTGATTCTCCTACCCATAGTAAGAAGATCTTGACCCCACCCCTATGACGTAATCTCTGCTCAAATAAAAATTTGTGACACATTTTATCATAGAGGAACGATTTTTTGTAGACCTAGGTTTGAGATTGTGTATTTTTCTCAGAAGGCCACACATTATGCTCAAGAGGGTCTTTGTCATATTGGAATTCATGATCAACAAAGGATTGGCTACATAAGTCAGCCCAATTTCCTTATTTTTTGAATGCTGATCTAATATGACTAGAGAGAGGTTGCAAATTTTATTTGCAAGCCCAATTACCTCTTTTGCTACTATGATTTGCAAGCTCTAATATGCTATGTGAAGCTCTTTTTGTTTACTGTAGGGTTGATTTTCTCATTATAGGAGTTGTATCACCTCTGTGGTAGCTGTGATTTGTTTGTGGAGGCCAGGATTCATCCCTTAAGCAGCGAATCACGTAGATAGAGATTGAGCAAAGAGATGAGTTTGAGTTCTTTTCATTTTGTAGGAAGATTTCTATGAAGATTTTCACCATAATGGAGGAAGATGTAAACCTTTGTTTCTAGATGCATGCATGTTTCTTTCCCTAATTTTTTTTGCATGCTCCTTGCTTTCTTCCTTGTTGATTCTTTAAACATTGTATGTGCTTTGCGAGCACCACATGATAAAGATATGGGAAAATTTGGACCTTTGTAAAAATTGAACCTATATAAAGTTCCATATGGGGGTTTCTACTTAAAGCATCTTTTATAGGTTTCTTCATTTTGCTTTTGAATAAACAAAATTAGAATATTAAAAGTTGCTAATTAACCGTCGAGCTTCGTACTGCTCCTCCAATAGGCAACCAAAAGTGTTCTTATGTTCTAAGTTCCTGACTACATGATCTTCAAGTGTCACATCCTCATGTGCTTCTAGAGTTTCTTTCTAGCAGGAAAATATTGAGTACTGGATAAACAATGGAATCATCACAACCGAAGGGCATCTTTGTAGTTCTTCAGTAGTTACAACTTTCTTCTTTAGTTTGAATAATTTGTTAGGATCTTTTCCACTTGGATTTTCTCCTTTTCTCTTTTTTGACAGCCTCATCATCATTGTTGTCCCACTATCTTCATCACCTTTGCAGCTTGTTCTATATCAGTCTTCATAGGATCTTGGATTGACATGATCACTTTTTGACATGTGGACACATAAGCAGTTTTCAGAGGCACACAACATCTGGTTTTGGATTCCAAAATCACCCATTCTTTTGGTTTGGCTTCTCTAATCACCAATGGATCCTTTTCTTCCTAAGGGGAGAAATGTTGTTTGCAAGCAGTGGATCATATTCTATCTTTAGGCATTCATCATTGGCATGGGAGCTCTTTCATTGTGAGCAAGATTCATATCTTCATTTCTTTTCCTTCATCATTTTTTTCTTCTCCTCAATTTTCATTCATGGGGGTGTTGGAGTAAATTAATTAATATTTACTCTAGTACTTAATGAACAGTTAGGAAAAGGTCATCTAGTTTGGATTGCAAGTGTTATTACATTAATTATGCATTTCAATTAGACATGTACTTTATTCTTTGTGTTGCACACAAGATAGAGTCACTTAACTGATTTATGCATTTTGTTATCTCACTCCTCTCTCAGTCAGAACTCCATCATTCAGGGTCTCATGTTGATTTATCCTAAGTCTACATAAGGATATTCAATCCTTCATTGTATTCATTTAGTAATCAATAACCATTATTGTTTCACATATTTTTCCATGCAATTTCTCATTTGTGTGTGATAGGTTTCTCTTCAGTATATTATCTAGGGCTTGTGGGATCTCAATCATAGATTCTTTTACTAACCATAATGCATGAATAAGAAAAATAGGAATACCATATAAGCTTAATGCACATTAGTCATAATGAATGCACACTTCACACAAAATTAATAACACTCATATGATGTTGTCATATATGTCAATCAAACTTGACCCACACCGAACTTGCTATATCACAATTGTTTTCATATATGCCATTCAAACAACACAATTGAGGTTTTGTATTTGGTAAGTGTAGACACCAAAATCTGGTTATTAGCCTGCGACTTCCATATTCTGCATAATTCTTATTCTTCATGGTCATGATTAAATAATGTCAATTATTTAATTAATTCATCTTTTATTAATTCTTCTATTAATTAAATAATCTTAAATATTTAATTAATTCACACTTTTCTTTATTCTATCTAATTAATTAAATAAACGCTTCTTATTTAATTATCTTACTAATTAACCTTATTCTTCCGGTTAAATTAAATAAATTATTATTTAATTTACTTTTATCATATTTCAACTATAATTAAATAAATTCATTATTTATTTAATTATTCATTTAAAATCCTTTCATCACTCTAATTAAATAAATATTATTTATTTAATTATTCTTCAATATTCAGGTTCCAAACGAGTTTTAGAATTATTTAATTCATTAATTCTATTTTAACACATTCTTCTATATTTTAGATAATTATGTGAGTTATCTAAATATTCACTTTTACTCAACTCGACATCTATTTTAATCGTTCAGTTAACTATTGATTTAATGTCTGAGTGGCGTCTTCGAGTAATCTCTTCGTCTAATCATGCAATCATCCACTTCTAACTCAATTGCGTGTACATGCGGATTAATTAAATATTCTTATTTAATTAATTAAGTGTTGTGCGTGCGTTCGAACAGAGAGTCGTTATAATCAATCTTCATCTTTGTCATGCAAAGATAATTCTTCTCTTTTCAAATGTCGAACTGAAGATTAAATCATTCATTTAATCTTTAATTCTATTTTCTAATTCGAATGACTCATGTCAATACTATCAGTTATCTAATTGCATGTCTAATCAGTCAATCTCAACCATCTGTTGATCTTTCAATCTTGGCCTGTCGTTTGAATAATCAATTTTCTATAAATTGATTTGTCATTCTTCATTCCAATCTCTCTCGCGAATTTGATAACTTTTGAGAGCACTTTTGTCTTGAATCTTCGATATTTTGCTAATCATTATCTTAGGCTATACTTGCATGAATTACTTGAAAATCTGAGGGCAATTATACCATACAAGCAAAATGGAGAAGGGCAATCGAGATAATTCATGGAAATACGTTTGAAAATTGGTGAGATTGTTCTAGTTTTAATTACGTTTTTACTTTCCCATGTTCTTTGTTACTTAACGTATGAATTTGCATGTTAGATTTAGTATTGTATGCATGTATGCTTCTAACGATCTAATCTTCTTTGTTGTCTATTGTGCATGAAGGCTTGTTTCATTTTCATACGTTACATTTTGGTGAACCCGACGTGAAGACACCATCTTCGCGAATCCGTAGATCTTTTAATTTTTGATTTTGCAGATTTTTCGTACGGAACGACGCATGTGAAGTTTCTGCACCGCAATTGATTTTCCGAACCGCATGTGAAGTTTCTGCACTGCAATTGATTTTCTGGAACCGCATGTGAAGTTTTTGCACCGCAATTGAGTTTATGAACCGCATCTGATAGAGAAACGACGCATCTGGAAATTCTTGAATCGCAAGTGATATCCCGAGCCGCAACTGAAAAAGAAACGACACATCTGATTGGTAACAAAACGACGCAATTGACTGGTAAAATTTTATTTCTGCTTTCAGCAATCTGGAATTTTCAATTGATTTTCTTCGTTATCGATATTTTATTTCTCACGCAGGGCTATCAGAGTTAACAAGCTTTGGCAAGGATGATTGGCTAAGACAAAATTGGAAAAATTACTAATGATATTCCTTTGCAGATTGTCGGGCGACCCTAGCAATTTTGAAATGTGATTGTTTGCAGCGTAGCAAATCTTCATTTGGTTAAAATTACCGCGTTCATCGTGGTTTGGTGCAGCACAAGTCCGGGTTACCCCACACGATTTGGTATATCAAAGTATCCTCTCCTTTGGCGATCCGGTATGGCATCCTCAAGGGTGGTAAGAGAACGGTTACCAACTCTAGAACTTGGGCCCGTTTCCGTAGGAAAGTACTCACCCTGTGAATGACTCCGTGACCGTAGCACTCCTCAACCGAGGGACTTCACCCAGATAAAGTGGGTTCTTGGGAAACCCTAAGAATCACGAGTGGTTCGAATACAAGATGGATCCGAAAAGGACTACCGCATGGACACCCCATGAACGTGAATGCCCGAATTAAATAATCTTGTTGTAGTAGAGACCAACCTATTTGTGGCCGTTGCTTGGTATTAGTGCAGGGTACAGTATCATGCCCGAAGATTACTCACTACTGATCCCCTTGAGTAGAGATAGCGGTTCTTGGGATGTCATTACCCAATGAATTCAGAATTGGTGTGCTCGAAAGACATTAATGAGCCGTGGAGGGGAGCCAATGCCACCAAATTCCTAAGCTATCCACTCTCGAGAAGGAAAGGTGTTCATCACCAATCCGGGGTATAACTGGTGGGCTATACCAAGTATACAAACCCTAGGCCTTTGGCCTATTAGGATGTGCTTGTCTATTATCACTTTAAACGTTCTTTGAGTCCAAAATTGAAGCTAAAAACACTTTGTCTTACGATTGTCTTTGATTGTTAGAATTTGATCATAGAAAACCGGGTCAGTTTAAATTTCATGTCACTGAAAATTCATAGAGAGTCGCAATTGTTCACCAGAAACACGCATCTGATTTTTAGAGTCGCATCTGTTAATTTTGAGTCGCATCTGTAAGTTTTGAGTCGCATCTATAATTTTTGAGTCGCATCTGTCAGTTTGGCTCGCATCTAATTTATATAGGTTGCATCTGGTTGTTTTGAGCCGCATCTATAATTTCTGAGTCGCGCATGTCAGTTTGACTCACATTTGTTTTAGAAACACCGTATGCATTATATTCTGAGTCACATCTGTCATCTTGAGTCGCATCTGGTAATTTTGAGTCGCATCTGTCAGTTTGAACCGCAACTGTTAAATTTGAAACACATCTGTCTGATTACCAGAAAAACCAAAATTCACTGTCACTGTCCAGTTAGCAGGGTTATACCAGTTTCA
>VDFB02145910.1:0-12016 GCA_007258455.2 Sequoia sempervirens | reverse complement strand
ATTAGATAAACATAAAGGCTTGGGGGATATTTGGACACCACGACGCGGGTATGAGCTTTTCATGTATCATTACAGGAAACAATTTAGGTTTCAACCAGTCTGCAACCCATGGAGGTTGAACTTGGGAATACTTGTGGTGCCCAATGTGTTCATAAATTTAGAATTAATTAAAGCTCTGGCTAGCAGATATGACCCCAAAAGGAGAACTATCCAAGCACATAATGGGGCTGACATGCTTGTTATTTCTGAGGATTTAATTTCTAATGTGCTTCAGTTGGAGTGTCCTATGAACTTGTCATTCACGATTAGAGATCTCTTGATAGAGTATCACCATATGGATACTAGCTACAAATGATGGAAACTACCCTTTCATAGGCCTAAGAATGAAGGAGGCCAACTTAGGAGGTTTTCAAGTAATGAGAACCCTCCTTTACATGAGGACTTTTTTGAAGAATATTTCAGATACACTTATTATTCAGCTGGTTAAGTCTTGGGGGTAGAGGTCCCACCCCACATGCCTATTTCCCCAATGGTCTTAGCTGCAGACATACAAAGAAATGATGCCAGGTCATTCAATTATGCTAGATACTTGGCCAATGACCTAAACTGGGAGCTTGAAAAGATTAAAAACAACAGTGAATATATTCATTTCAAACATTATTCTCTGTTCATGCATTTGCTCATGCACGAGGGACATGTTAGAAGGGTTTGGAGTCAAGAATTAAAAATAAAAGATACAGATGAAAATGGGAACCTCAAACCTATACAGATGTGGACTTCACTATGGGATAGTCAATTTGGTAGATCTCATTATCTTTATTTTGAGGAGTTTTTTGTGAAACCATTAATGGAGTGGCTGGGATATCCATGTGATTATAACTTATCCTCAGAAGTGCAAAATTTTCTAAGACCAAAGGTAAATGACCCAAGGAAAAAGGTGGTTCATAACTGGGGAGACGGGTATGCTTTTCCTAACTGCACAATGATTAGGGTTTATGGGTTTGAAGGAACTCCACACTTGTTGCCACAAGTAGTTCCTGATAGAATTTCCTACTTAGAAATTGTGAGGCAATTTGAAAAATCTGATTCCAAAAACCTCAAAGGACACAACAAACAATCGATCATGCCCAGTACCTTATGTTTTGGAGACTTTACAGTGGTTGCAAATGAGGGATATGAGGAAATTGATGCTAAATTAGCACAATATAACCTCCCTCTAGGTAACAAAAGGAAAAATTTTGATGCAGAAGGCTTTATTCACAAAGCAAGGCTATCACAGGTTTTATCAGGATATGAGCATGTATTCTCAATTGAAGATGTAATAAAAAACCATTATGAAGCCTCTACAACTAAAAGAATGACTACATATAATAGGGTTATGCTTGTAGAGGAATGGAAAAGAAGAAATGTCCCATATTATTTGAAGGCATTTGGTGAAGTACAAGATCATCTATCAAGGATTGAGAAACTCATTGCTCATATGGATGAAGTGGTAAAGAATGTGCCTTCATTTTTCTTTGATGCCCCTCATGCAACCTATTCAGGAATGCAGGTTGAAGATATAGAGCCCTTAGATTATATCCCTTCACAACCAACTCCTTATGTGAGTTTTTTTGTAGATATTGATATGAGTGAAGAAGAGGAGAGTGATGAGGAGGAAGACCAAGTACAACAAATAAGTGCTCCTATAATTGTACGGTATGAGCCTCCTTAAGAACACAATGTTGTAAGATTTGAAGCATCATATGAATTATTAGATGATGTTAGGGTCAAGGCTGGACAAGAGTTCATTTCTGATGGAGATTTTGTTAAGTCTCTTGAGTTTAAATCATTTGTTTATGAATATAAAGGCAATAAAATGAGACAAAAGATGCAAGATGTCACTCCTAAACGTAAAGTTGTTTTTTTGAAGGAATTGAAAAAAGAAATTGACAAAGAGATGGAGTCCATCACTCCTGAGAGAGGGAGAGAGTTACTCCAAGAAGCTGGAGTATTGCTTTTTCCCAGATGGGATATAAGCTCTACAATTGTCTTTGATAGTTTCAGAAAGAGAGGAGATAAACCAATGAATTTAACAAATGAAGAAAGTGACAAGATGTATTCAGGATCTGGATACAATCTAGATGAGGCCACCTTGCTTATTTGGTCATTGTACCCCCATGACAAAAGACCAGTTGTGATTGATAATCCAAACCAAATGTTTGGACATCTCTTGGTTCAAAGAGTAGGGGATACCAACCCCATGGAGACAACATAGTTGAATGTCAATGTGGCAAAGTTCACCAAGGCACAGATTGATAAGTTGGTTAAAGAAAATGATAGGTTGAAGAAGGAATTAGCACATCAAAGAGAAATATCATCTTCCTCTTCCACACCAGAATTGTACTCCCCATGGCTTGAGAAAGATAAGAGAGTATTGGATGCAATGGCTGATACAACTTATTGGAATCAGTGCCACCTAAAATCTCTAGAAAAATGTAAAGAATTGGAGAAGGAAGACAAAACCATCAAGTATAATACTGCATCCAAAATGATCAAGGGAAGATTCAATAAGATGATGAAATGTGCAGATGAATATTGGAGGCAATTTAAATAGGTACTCTCAGCAATAGAGGAGAACAAACGATTATAGGGGAGAATAATCGAAAAGAGACAAGAGCTTCAAGACAAGCAAATCCTAAAAGGACAGACAATGCAAATACATAAAAAATTGGTAGAAGCACACAATTGATATCATAATAGGCTCGTCGAGGGTTTCAAGTGCTTAAATTTGACTCTGACACTCTATGATGATATGGGAAATCCTTGAGAATATGATGATTGGAAGGAATATTTTAATGCGCTTCTGACTGCTGCATTACAAGAGATCAATGATGAGGATATGATTTTACAAAATACTCACAACCAGCTAGAGAAGATGATGTATAGGGATACTCACAACGAGGATATGATCAATGCAGATACTTGTGCTGAACAAGAATACATCCATCACCTCTCTGCATTCAATTTGTTCCTCAACCAAACTATGGATGCACCGGACACAACAGGGAAACCATCAGGATGAAAGGAGTCAGCCGACAACATGACCACCATATCATGGAGTAGAATCTTTGAACAGATCTTAGGTGGTCAAGGGCTTCTGCTTGGAGATTAACGGATCAGTGCATTTAGTTGCTGCAATATTTCATTTTCTTAATTATGTTTAGTTATCAAACAACATGACTTTTTGTAACAGGTCTGTAGCTTGTTGCCTCTCACATATATAAGAGAGACCAAGACCCGAATAGATCATCCATATCATATCAGAACCTACTGTTATAATGCATGTTATTCAAAGATAAATATAATGGAGAAGGTTATGCATACTTGTTAATTTTCTTTCAAGTGTTCAACTGTTGTGTGGATTTATATGCTTATATGTTATTTGGTTGTCTCCAAAGTGATTATTTATGTTATTCATATTGAGTGTGTGGAAATACATTTAATTTTTCAATACACATTTGCTATAGTTGTGTGACATTGTTGACTGGTTTCGGTGTGCAGAAGAATTAAAATTCCTTTTAAGAAATCAAATTTGATAGGTTCCTGTTTGGATTAAAGTCCTTTTAAATAGATTGTCTTAATTGATTTCCTTTCAAATTTGAATTAAATCCTTTCACAACTTCACAGTAGCATAAGGGGATATCACTAGGATTACTAAGAAGAGTCCAAATAATTGACATACTTGCATGTTTTCATAAGGTGCAAACATTCAAAGTGCCCAACTATTCGAGTTAAGCTAAAGAGTGAATCTACCTATCTTACAAAACCCTATCTCCAAAATCATCATTCATCCCTCCACTCCATCCACCCAATAGAAGTAGGAATTGGTAATAATTAGATATTACATACAAAATACAACTCACATACTTGAACTCTCAATTACTCTCACTAGTATTTAGACATTAAAACTCTGCATCTGCTTCATCTCACGTGCCATAGTAAGTAGATTGCTCAATCTAGGAACCATATCTATCTGCAAATCTGCCTTATTGTTCAGGTATACCCGCCTAGGTCTAGCAGAGCCTGAAGAGTAGAAGGTAATCAGTCCTACTTACCTTGTTCATGGGCCAAAGGTGTATTAAGGGATTGGCACCCCCTTATGGTTTAAAACCTGCACTTTGAGACCTAACACTAGTGATGATGGCCCAAGCTTTTTCATCAAAATATATGCACTTCTTCCATGGTATAACTACATCTCACTATCCTTGCCATGATGATAAGGTAGAGGTAGATTTCAACAAGAGCCTCCATTGTTTGAATTGGCATCAAACAATACCTTCAACCTCAACTTATGTCATTACATATAATGAAATTTCCCCAATTTTTTGTATTTTTTAATCACACAATAAGGGGCCTTTAGAGCCCAACGGTACCTTCCCAATCTACATATACCTTCGGTGTTAATGAAACTCACAGGCATAAGTGAAAGTGTTAGGAAGGTAGGTCTATTTCATCTAGACTTTTTTCATTGTCGAAATACATCTACCTTAATTGATGCAAACCTGTTCATGAGATTTATGCATGATAACTATTGCTATCTATGCTCTACTGGTTTGATATGCCCATGATTTGTTGCCTACAGTACTTAACTAATGACTCTCTGTGAATAACCCAAGTATAGTGCTTTAATTTCTTTCAAATATAAAGTGGGTGGTAAGTGTTGCTTTATGTGATAACCATACATGACTTAGTTAAGAAATTGGAATCCCACTTATAAGATTTTCTCAATGAATTGGGATCCTGTATGCAAATACATGATGTCTATCTTTTCATTTTTCCTTTTTTAGGTCCACTCTTGAAAGCTCCTAAGTGGTTGAAGAGACCAGTTGGTGTCAGTTTTGGATTTGGAGGAAAGCTTGCTTCATTTTGGCCCGGTACAGTGTCACAGAGTGTTGTTGGCTCTTCTGAGGTAGAGTACAATTTATTCTTTGGTACATGTCATTAAGATGATATATGGTCTTATTTTTCTGCAATTTTCATAGGTATATATACACAATCTTGTTACTGAGGACAGTCTGGTACTTCGTTCAATAGAGTTTGAAGCTACAATAGCAGATGGTGAGAAATCATCATTGTGAAATTTGTGCGACAAGAAGTCTCAGGATTCTCAGTTACTTATTTTTGGATACTTTTTGAATGGGATTAATAACAATTTGCATTCATTTGTATTGTTTCACTTGCAAATTTTTGGTTTATGCATTGATTTAGTTTGGAAGAAGAGAGGGAGACATGGAATTTCCTAAGAGTCATGTTTGAAGATGAAGGAAATGCTAGGATAAAGCTACTTGAGCACCTTGGATTTCAAGTGCAGTCAACAGAGAATCAAGACTTACAGGAAGCTCAATCTACCAACATTGATGATATTAGCAGTGAAATAATCAACAATGTCACTCTTGATGATACAACACAATTAGATCCATCAGTTTGGTCAAAAGGTGGACAAGATGTTACATCCCCCAATGAATTGGGATCCTGTATGCAAATACATGATGTCTATCTTTTCATTTTTCCCTTTTCAGGTGCACTCTTGAAAGCTACTAACTGGTTGAAGAGACCAGTTGGTGTTAGTTTTGAATTTGGAGGAAAGCTTGCTACATTTCCGACCGGTACAACATCACAGAGTTTTGTTGGCTCTTTTGAGGTAGAGTACAATTTATTCTTTGGTACATGTCATTAAGATGATATATGGTCTTATTTTTTTGCAATTTTCATAGGTATATATACACAATCTTGTTATTGAGGATAGTCCGTGCTTCATCTAATAGAGTTTGAAGTCAGCAATAGCGATGGTGAAAATCATCATTATGAGCTTTTAGAAAGGACAAGAAGTCTTAGGACTTCTCTCTACATTCTATTTTTGGATACTTTTGAATGGGATTAATAACAATTTATATTAATTTGTATTGTTTCACTTGCAAAATTTTTGGTTTTTGCATTGATTTAGTTTGGAAGAAGAGAGGGAGACATGGAATTTCCTAAGAGTCATGTTCTAAGATGAAGGAAATGCCAGACAGCTACTTGACCTTTGGATTTTCAAGTGCAAAATAACAAAGAATCAAGACTTCATTGTGAGTCTGAATCTACCAACATTGGATGATATTAGCAAGGAAATGTCAATCAACAATGTCACTTTGATGATACAACACAATTAGATCCATCACCACAAAAGGTGGAAAAGATGTGACATCCCCCAGAGAAAATGGCGAGGAGTATTTTTGATAATTTGTACCTTTCAAAAGAATATTCCTCACTTCCTCTCACTGAAAATGATTTTTTTGTTGGGAAGGATACCCAAGGCAATGGAGAAGAGGTGCAACATGAAGCTACTAAAGATTCGACTGAATACTAAGAATGCAATGGAGCCATTCAAATTTCTTTAGTTGTTGGTGATTATAAGGGAGCATTCATGCAATGCCTGTCAGCAAACAAGATGGCAAATTCACTTCTCATTGCTCATGTCGGGGGAAGTTCTTTATGGGAGAAAACTTGTGATGAATATTTAAGAAAAATGAATTGTTCCTATCTTAATGTTATGCTTCTTTACTAATTGCATGGAATTTTCAATGTCTTAAAGTATTTGAATGTTTATGTTTTACCCTCCTTGTATTCAACTATTTGGATTTTAGAAGGTTAACTAGCTTTGTTTATCTAAAATATATTTCTTTATGTGGAATATTTTTTGACTTAACACTATTAGTGTAGGTGGTTTGTGCTATGGTCAATAATGATCTTATTGGCCTTGTGAATAGCAAGCCTTTGAAATCTTGGAAAGAAACTCTTGCTTTACTTTATACAATAAGTGTTTTTTCCCACAAAAATCAATTAAATAGAAAATTATGTAAATTGGATAATGCAATTTTGATTTGGAGCAAATTGTACTTGACAATAAGTTTTTTTTATAACTCATTTCTAATTTCTATGAGTTGTAGTTTGAATTTTTTGATATAATGAGAAAGTGTACAAATTTATGCAATGTATTATATAGTTGTGTACAATATTTTCAAACATTTATCATACTTGTATCATAGATACAAGACTTGGACGTAAAACAGTCTTAGAAGGCTAATTTTTGACTTAAGACTTGGAGGACTCGGCACAGACTTGGTAGGCTAAATTTTTGACTTGGGCATTGAAGGTAGGTTTTCAAATCAAATAAACCCTACCCAACAGAGTGATGTGTGTTTTCCATTATGTTTTCATTGAATGCTCTTGGAAAAGAAATAAAATTAGCTATGATGGTTTTTTTTTCACTGTTGCCAATTGATTCTAAGTTTTCTTTAAGAGGCTTTGGGGTTGTAAGATCAAAGGGGTCTCTTGTATTCAATAGAGAAAGAAAGTCAGTCCTTGGAGAGACTGTAACAAAGATGTGATAATCACAAAGCACAAGGTTCAAAGCAATGAGATCATAATGTAAAAACAAAAGAGAAAATTATGTTTTTATTAGAACAATGATTTTAAGGATTGAATATGAAGAACAATCATCATAAGATAGGATTGAATACAAACAATGACAATGCCAATGAGTTATCAATATAGTGAATAAAGAGTTCCAATTTTCAATGCATGATAATAGTAGTCTAAGGCATGCAAGGGATAGGAATGAAAGACAATATATAGAGGGAAAATAGTTGCAAATGATCACTGTTATATCAAAGCATATGAGTGTCAAAGGATCATAGAAAAATGAAGGAGATAATAGCAGTTGTTATGAATGCCATGTGACCCAATATCATGCACAAAGAAGATGTAAAAAACCATGGAACAAAGTGAAAAGGGGTCAAAGTCAATGAGATTCATTCAATGTCAAAGAGCATTATCATTATCTCAGTGAAAGCACAAGATTATAACAATGAAGCAATGGAAAGCAAGAATAGTATATGCAACATTAGGATCACTATCATAAATGATGAAGATCAACATGAGGTTTCAGGATTCAATATTTCCACTTACCTTTAGATTGTAACCTTGTTTAATGTTCTTCCCTTTCCTAAATGATGTTGGTGTTGCAGCTCAGAAAACGTTGCTCAACAAGCTCTAGCATTACAAAAATGGAAACCACCACTCTTTGCATTCAATGGTTGTTTGCTTCATCATACTTGCAATTGGAAAACCTTCAAACGCACGTGGGAGCTGAAATACCAAATTGTTGATTAAACTTCGAAACTTCCCTCCAACATGCAATCACAATGTTTTACACCAAAAATCAACTGCCTGAGATTCCCTCCAAATGCATACACGACCCAATTGACCAAGGCACCAAAAATACCTTTTTTTTGTCTACCAAAAATACCCATTGCTAAAATGCAACAAAAAAATTATTGTGTGGAAGGCATGAAAAAATTAATCTTCATTTTTAGGGGAAAAAAATTCATCTATCTACATTGTCATTTTAATATAGGTTGTGAAAATTAAGATAAGCATGATGTGCTCCTAAAATTACTAGAGTTCAAACTTGTATAAAAATAACATCTATAAAAATGATCCACACACAATTGATTTCATAGATTATAAAATAATTCTATTTTTAAATCATATTTTATTAGTGAAATTGACCACAATTGCTCTTTGATACATTTGACATGCTAACACAATAGGAAAATCAAACTGGCTTCAAATCATAGTTAAAAACATTAACGATTCATTAACATAATGAGTAATAAAAGTTAAAGAATGTAAATGTTTATAAATTTTTTTATAAAATATGTGAAGGCCTTAAGACTACACCGAGAGGCAATGCCTTCCACGCAATAGGTATTTTTGGTGCACCAAGCAACCTAGGTGACCAAATGGCCTACTTAGGTAGCGGTCCCATGAGGAGGGCTTAATTAGCTCTATGGATTATGATCAAATTTGAAAGAAAAAAGAATAGAGGAGTAATAGTCATTTATTTAGTCATTAATTTAACCATATATTTAGTCATTTTTATTTGTTTGATATTAGTCATTTATTTAGTCATTTTTATTTGTCTAATATTAGTCATTTATTTAGTCATTTAGTTGTGATTTTACCCAATAACCAAATTAGTCACTTATAAATGACCAAATTAGTCATTTATTTTCAAGATACTACTAGTGTTAGTCATGTGACTAAAAGTTTTAGTCACATCATTTATTTTCCAAATTCTACTAGTGTTCGTGAATCACACGAAGCATGAAACATGAAGCATTACTATATTCATATGATTGATTTAATGTTCAATAATCTTACAAGAGAATAATGTTCTAACTTTATTATATATTTACAAGTATAGAAAAGAAGAGTGCATGGAAAACACTTGGATTTTAAATATTTAAAGTAAACCATCTACAAATATCTATTGAAGTGTGGATTTATAATGCAATATAGACACCATCAATAAAAATATTTGTATTAAAGAAGCACTTCTATTAAAAACAAAAAAATATCATGTTTTTTGTTGAAGGGTGAGAGATTTTTAATGGCGGAGCAGTGGCCTAGGTAGGATTTTCGCAGGCACTATGGCTTTCAGTATGACTGAAGGCAAGCTCGGTGGCCTTTCAACAAAAGGAGAGGGAGAAATTTTCAGGTTAACAAACGAAAGGGATTTCACCAGGCTTGGAAGACTTCGGTTAACCAGAAAAGCTTAAACAGGGTTGTGGGCACTCAAACGAGCAGGGGCAGGAAAATGAGAGAAGGTTTCATTTAATCTACCCAAAAGGGCAAGTGGATTTCAAGCAATTGGAAAAGAAGTTCTAGCATCCAAAGAATCAGAAAGAGAATGGTGAGTCGAGTTAGGTACTTAAAAAATTTCTCCACACTACTATGGTTACCCTTTTGGTTGACAACAGTGAATGGAATGATTTTGTGAGTGTCTTTAAAGCTCATGCCTTCTTTATGAGGTGGTGTGGGCAATGGCCGACCTTCAATAAAGTCAAGGCATGGTGCGATGAAAACCGGGGTAAAGGGTGTGAAATAAAAACCCTAGAGAATGGTTTTATCTGGTTGTTTGCCAAATGACATAGGATAAAGAATGGATCCTAAACAGTAGTCCTTTGATGATGGAAGGCATGGGGTTATTTATTCTTGACTAGTCCCCAAACTTTGATCCTAATACAGAAAAAACTGAGGAAGTGCCTATTTGGATTAGTTTAATAAATCTCCCTTAGGAATATTGGGACCAGGAAACCCTAAGAAACATTGGCAACAAGCTTGGTGCTTTTGTGAAGTCGGAGGTGATGGTAGAAAAATCAGATTGCAACATGTTCCCTAGGATCTGCATTTTGAGACAGGTAATACATCCTTTACCTAAAATGATAGAGCTAAAGATTGGGGAAGGTCTGTGGTGTCAAAAAATGGAGGTGGAAGACGTAAAGATATCTTGTGAGAAATGTTTAGGGAAAGATCATCATGAAGGTCAATGCTGTTTGGTTTCAAAAGGAAAAGGAGTTGCTCAAAATATTCCTGCTGAGGAAGTGGTGGCCCTCATGGAAGCTATCGCTAATGAAGAATGGTGGTCTTCTAAAGAATGGGGCTCTCTGGAGTGTTTTGTGAAAGAAGCTTGTCTTGGATGTGTTGAGGAAAATTTATCTTGGGGTGTTGGTAGGAAACAAGAAATCGACTATCTTCATGAAAATGAATGGGAGATGAAATCTCAATTGCTGGATAGTGAGGAATTGGTAAATAGTGATGTGTTGGGGTTAAGTGAGTATGGAGAACAAGAGATGAACTTGGTAACCCCAAAAGGGGTTATGAGGGATTTGACCAGTATTAGAAATAGTGGTGCAGCTGTGAATGAAAGTGCAAATTCTTCCCTCTTTGTGGAAGAGCTTTGTAGGGGGTTAGATGCTTGTGAAGAAGGAAGTGATGCTAAGAAGCATCCAATCCAAGAGAACTCACAATCTCCTCCCAAAACGGAGGCTCCAAAGGCCATTCGAAATGGTCATGAAGAAAAACGGGATGAAGTTTTTCCCCATAAGGCTTTAGGAGATGGTATGCAAGGGTTGGTGGAGGATCCAAAACCTGGTGAGGTTAACAGTTCTGATGGAAATGATGATGTTGTTTTTAAGGATATCCCAATATCCCCTATTCAGAATCTTGATAGTGCCTTTGAGGGTGTTAAAGATAATGGAGGGTCTTTGGAAGGCTCAGAATCTGATTTGGAATCAGATGAGGAGCTCGGTGGTGAAGATAAGTTGGGTCTTAATGATCAAATTGGAATAGTGGAAAAGAGAACCATTGAGAAATCCTCAGCCAAAATTAGTAAGACAAAGGTTGGTGAGAAGAGAAGATGTGGTCCCAAAACCAATATGATGCACCTTGAAATAGTTGGGAATGTTGTTGGCCAAAGAAAATTGAGATTGGGAAAAGGCTATGCCTTTTCCCAACAGCCATGAAAATCCTTCTGTGGAATGTCAAGGGCTAAAATGCCCCTAACAAAATCCATTTGATCAAGCGTTGTTTTGATCAAATGAGGCCAACCTTGGTTTTGCTACAAGAAACTAAAATTAAGGAATAGGATTTTGGTTTCTTCTTCAAGTGTTTTAGTAGGTGGAAGTGTTGCCTTTCGGGAGTTGTGGGTGTGTCAGGGGGTCTTGGTATCCTCTGGGATGAAGCTCTTGTTAATGTTAGTGTGGTGAGGCAAGAGAGGTGTTGGTAATGGGTGTGTACTAAGTCAAAATAGTTGAGAACAAGTTTTTTTATTCTCAATATTTATGGTCCCACAGGCTTAGTCCAGAAAAATCAGCTTTGGCAGGATCTTTCCTCTATTTTAGATAATGAAGTTGGCAGAATGTTTCTTTTATGCGGTGATTTTAATGCTATTTTGAAACCATCTGATAAGCTTGGTGGTGTTTGCTAGGCTAGTCAAAGCCAGAGGGACTTTAGTGATTTTGTTGTAAACAATGGTCTGTTTGAACTACCTTTCAGAAATGGGGATTTCACCTAGACGAATAGGAGAGGTGGCTTTCTTAATATTGTTGAGAAGTTAGATTGTTTCTTCCTGGCAGGGGATTGGGCA
>VDFB02145906.1:0-43174 GCA_007258455.2 Sequoia sempervirens | reverse complement strand
AAGTATAAACTATAGTTTTCCAGTTTATAATTTTATTTATATATATTATTAATAATAAATATTTTACTATCTATAAATTTTTTTTGATTCATAATATATTAAATTTTACATTTTAATATATTAAAATTTAAAATTTAATATATTATGAATCAAAAAATATATATTATAGATAGTAAAGTTTAAACTATTAAATTGTAATAAATTTATTATTAATAATGTATATAAAAAATAATAAAATCACATTTTATTATTTATTTATATCCATTATTAATAATAAATTTATTACCGTTTATAGTTTTACTTTTACTATCTGTGATTCTATAATATATATTTTTTGATTCATATATAATATAATATATTAAATTTCAAATTTTAATATATATATATATATATATATATATTAAAATTTAAAATTTGATATATAAATATTATTATGAATAAAAAATATGTATATTATAGAATATTAGATAGTAATATATTTATTATTAATAATGTATATAAATTGGTTTGTGGGATTTTATTATTTATTTTTAACTTCACAATGTACAGCAAAAATAATGATTTTATATGAATTTCATTTATAAGAAGCCATGAAAATCAGATATGAAATTGAAAACTATAGCTAGGCTGGGAATGTGATGATTCAAACTCAAACAATGAAAGTTTATAACTTAACAGACTTCTAGTTTTGCTTATTTAACCCTCCTTTCAGCACTACTTTGTTTCAAACTTTCATGATTCAACACTACTTTGTTTCAAACTTTGTTACAAAATTTCTATGCATGGCCATGAATGATGAACTCATGAAAGTTTGAAACAAAGGAGTGCTGAAATCAGGATTTAATAAGCAGAAACAAAGCTCATTTCATCATACCTGTCGGCTGTCATAGATAATTTGATCTTTCATTAATGAGTAAACATGTTCAAAACTTCAAATTATTAAATACAGTATAATTTTGAGCAATTGCTATGTAATGATGATCTGCTGCTCCCACCTGCAAATTTGCAACAGTCAATAGGGTTAGGACTTAGGACTTAGGACTGCAATGCCAATTTGCATACAAGTAAATTAAATCAATCTGCATGCAACAAAAAATACAAATATTAGAATGCAAAAACTGAAATAAGATAATGATTGAATAAAGTTAAAAAATTAGTTGATTGTTCATTGTTCTTTTGTACAAGATTTGTTACAACTTACAACTAATATATTTATTGTTCAACTTTTAATATTGTAGGTTAATATTCAATCACAATGGCATCCGCCTCTGCATCTGCTTCGGACTCAGTTGGCACAAGTGTCATTGAAAGGAGACCCCCTGGTAGTCGTGATCCTACTTGGAAACATGGTTATTATGGGCCAGTACCAGGCAGTGTTATTTGTACTCATTGCAAGAAGAAGATTAGTGGAGGCATCAATCGCCTCAAATACCATCTTGCTGGTATTCCTTGTCGTGATTCAAAGGCATGTGAAAAAGCCACTTTAGAGGTGAAACAAGAGATGTTGGTTGTTCTTTCAGCACTTGATGAAAAAAAAATGGAGAGGGAAAGAGTAAAAGCAGCCATGCAAGCAGCCATTGCTCCTGATTTGGCTGAAGATATTGAGGTGCATATGCAAACTCAAACCACTGTGGGTTCTAGTCGTGGTCCACGTTTACGTGCTGGTTGCAATACCCCATCCACTTCATCCACTTCGAGCAAATTCCAATTTTTTGTGCCTAGAAATATTCAAAGATCACAACCTTCATTGGAAGCAACTAGGTGGAATAAGGAGGTGCACAAAGAGGCAGACAAGGCTTGTGCAAGTTTTTGGTTTTATAACAACCTTCCCTTCAATGTGGCAAGGAGTCCATATTGGGAGTGTTTGGTGACAGCATTGACAATTGCAAGCAAAGGGTACAAAGCCCCTACTCCAAGAGATCTAAGTGGCAAGTTACTTGAAGATGCTATTGTAGATGCAAAAGGAATTGTGGAAGAAGAATAGAAGAAATGGCAAAAGTTTGGATGCTCAATTCTTTCAGATGGCTAGACAGATGGAAGAAACCGCACACTTATCAATTTTATAGTGGCTTCCAATGGTGTGATGGTTTTTCTAAAGTCAATTGATGCCTCCAACATAATAAAGAATGCAGAAAATTTGAGCTTGATGTTGGAGCAGGTTGTTTTAGAGGTGGGCATAGAAAATGTTGTTCAACTTGTCACTGACAATGCAGCGGCATATGTGGTAGCTGGTAGATTGCTTCAAGCGAGGCATCCAACAATTTTGTGGACCCCTTGTGCAGCTCATTACCTTGACCTTCTTTTGGAGGATATAGGCAAAATTGATTGGGTGAAACCAATTGTAGAACAAGCAAGAGACATAACAAAATATATATATAATCACCCATGGGTTCTTCAATTGATGAGAGATCACACCAAGGGGAAAGAGCTTGTGCGATCAGGTGCTACAAGGTTTGCAACTAATTTTCTAACATTGCAAAGTATCACTGGTTTATTGACTTCCTTGAAGCAGATGTTTGTGAGTCAACCATGGGTAGACTCAACTTACTCAAAGAAGGCTGATGGAGAAAAGATTCAAGCAATAATCTTTGATAGTCAATTTGGAACTAGAGCATTAGAGATTGTCAAGGTAACTTCAACTCTAATGAATTTTCAGATTGAATCCTTTATTCTTAATTTAAAATTCTATAAGTATTTTGTTTCATTGTAAGGTGTAATTTAAATTTGGTTCTACTTTGTAATTTATAGGTGACTGAGCCATTGGTGAGGGTCTTGCGCTTGGTGGATGATGAGAAAAATGTGATGGGATATCTTTATGAGGCAATGGATAGGGCCAAAGAGGCCATCCAACACTATTACATGGGGGATGCAAATAGATTTACCCCTATTTGGGAGATCATTGATCGAAGGTGGAACAATCAACTCCACTAACCCAATCATGCAGTGGGCTACTTTCTCAACCCCAAGTTCTACTTCTCTGATGGCTTCACAGATGCTAATGGGGAGGTTATGGAGGGCCTATTCACATGTATTGAAAGGATGACACCTGATTCTGAAGTGAAAGACCTCATCCTTATAGAGTTGCAAAAATATAAGGCCTTTGTTGTAATGTCCCCAATTTTAGCCTCCTACGCCCTTTTCATTTGGATTTCTAGCTCTATTTCCCGAAATTGTAGGCTACTCGATGTGCAAATTTAGGGTTTCACTTTCAAGAAGTCTTGCTTCCACTACCAACTTTCTATTGGTTTTGCAGAACTTACCATTTTTGGCATTAGCTATTTTTAGTAAGTCTAATTTTGGCAGTGACATCATCAGCAGTTCAACTCAGGTCATCATGCTCTTTTCGGCAATCCATCAGTTTCAGTATTGGCGTTGGTTTTCGTTATCTCCTTGGACTAAGTTTTATACTTAGTCAATTTCATGTTTTTAAGTTGTACCCCACGCCTAGACTTGATGACTTCAAGTTGTTTTAAAGAGGGGACATTAAGGGGTCAAGTTGAGCATTTAATGATTTAATAAATACTTTATTGCTAAATTTTGAAATGGACGCCAAAAAGGGAAGATGAATAATATTTTATTATTTCAAAATAAAGTGAATGGTTGAAGTGGCGTCCCTTTTGGAAGTTGAAGTGATTCAACTTCTTGGAATTCAGAGTGTTTCATTTGCCATTTGAAGCTTATTTATTGAGGCCTTGCTCATTCATTCTCATCTTTGTAAAATATTGTAAAGTTATGCTGCTGAATTGATTTCAGAACCCGGCTAAGGGGGAGCTTAGTATTTTCTATACCATTCTTCGGGCCTGAAACTATGGTTCCCAAGATGGTCATTTGGGAGTGTGCTTCATTCAAAAGTGCATATTGAGCTCTTGACTGTTGGAAGCTTTTTGTTGATTTCTATGATATGGGCGACCCTTCTTGCAAAAGATGGGATTTTATTATGAAGTTTGGAATTTTTTAGGAAGGCCGTACCATTCCTAGGGCCTTATCATTCTTCAACACTTTGTATTGGGATTCGAGCTTGTTTCATGATGGCTGTTTTGCAGTGTCAAACTCATGTTTGCTGGTCGCCTAGCCTTTGGGAGTGCTGTTCCTAATTTTGGTGAGTTTTGGAGTTGTATAGAGGGAGAACTATGCATTTTGATGATAGATTAGTTGCTGGTTCTAAGATTTTCAGTTGCTGGTTTTTATATCAGATTTAAATCAGTTCTGATTTTGGTTTGTATTTTCAATACTTGAGAGATTATAAGTGTGGGAGATCATCTTCTTTCATTGTGCTTTGATAATATTGTAAAACACTTGTAATTAGCAGTTATTTGGCATTGTAAGACTGTAAAGTGTAAACAGTAGTACTGTTCCAGTCATTTATTTCCTGCATTTACTTGTGTTTAATTTTCACATATTGTAACCCCTGGATGGTTTACTGCCAATGTGGAGAAAGAACAAATTATTCTCTCATTTATCACCCACTGAAAAGTGGCGAATTCCCACTATTAAGTGGATGCCCGTTAAGGATGAATTGTTTTGAATTATAATGTTTCCCCCCCCACTGATTAAGTGGTAGCGTGGAAATTCTTATGGTTGGTTCACCGCCTATTTGTAATCAGTTGTAATTCAATTTTCAGTTTGTAGCTTAGTTTCTTCTGCCATATGCTATCACCTCGCCTTCTAAAGGATCTTGGTGAACATTCTTGGCGTTGAGTTCATTCGATTATCTTTGGAAGCTAATGCAACCATTGGGCGAGGCCGGGTTTGTTGTGTGCTCAAAATCTAAGAAAAATTAAGATGCATATTTCATTTGTTTTCTTCCAAATTATGTGAACGAGGAAGAGAGATCCAAACACCAAGTAAGAAAAAGTGAAGCCTTATATCTTGCAAGTTATGAATTATAATTATTATTACTTATTACTATTGTTTTATTAATATTTACAAAAACTTGAATATCTTATTGTAGGTTCTTGGTGGGAAGATTGGGGTGGAAAAACCCCAAATTTGCAAAGGCTAGCCCTTCAAATTTTGTCTCAACCTTGTAGTTCTTTTGGCTGTGAATAGAACTGGAGTTTGTTTGATGCCATTCACACGAAGAAGCGTAATAAGTTGACTCAACAACACCTCAATGATCTTGTTTTTGTGCAATATAACCTTCGGCTTCGCACAAGAAAGGTGTAGGACTAGTCAGACGAGCTCATTGATTTGGATGACATTGATCCATACAATGATTGGACCGTGCAGGATGATGAGGCCTCCTTGTTTACAGAGGATGAGATTGCTGATTTCGAGAGGCAAGCTATGGAGGATTTGCCTAGCAGAAGCAGGGGAGATTGGAGTGGATGACATTGATGTGGTGGAGGAGGAGCCACTGCCACCTACCAGCATGGTGGAGCCACTTCCACAATCTTCTACGGCAAGCAGGGAGCCAGAATCGAGTGAAAGGACTGTACCCTCTACCCCCCAATTTTTCTCTAGGTTGGGGAAGAGGAAATTGTAATTGCCTAGATATGAAATTTATGATGATGATTTAAAAATACAATCATCATAAATTCATTATAGTTATTAGTAGTTTTACTATGCAGCTTCGTATAATGATGCCATTTTGTAATCCATATGTATTGAACAATGAAATTTTATATAAAACACTCCCTCATGGTTTTTAGACTCATTTGATGCATTCTAGAATTAAAAAAAAAAAAAAAATGTGTTTTTATATGAAATTTTGCTACTTTTAAGTTGTCAGTATTTCCTTCGAGTCAAAATTTTGGGTTTATTCGAAAATTCTCCTCGACTCGAAAGTATGTAAACGAAGTGCAATTAAGGATTGTCTGCCATTTTGAGGGACATGTTTGATGATGAAAAGAATTAACTGGACACCATACACAAGGAAAAGGCCTTTTATAATGATTACAAAGTAGAAAGTTAAACCAAGGCTAAGTTATTGAAGAGTATGTTTTGTGAGATTTTGCTAAGGACAGCCATATAGTCAAAAAGGATCATCCCAACAATTTAAAGAACAACAGCAAGCCCAAGTAATTCATCACCGAGAGAGCCCCTTGACACCACCTACCACCTCCCTGACAAGGCCCTCAAAAGAATAAGGGCATGTCTCTTGGCATATCTACTAGTTCATCACTTGGTAATTATTAAAACTAAAGATATAATAGACACCAAAACATGGATGGAAGCAAAAATCAAATTTAGAATGAGGACCAAGTTTGACAATTGTATAATGTTAGAAGTGTAATAAGTGGGGTTGTTTTGTAAGAGATTTCCCCACCAATTAAATTGACATTGGACTTCTCTATCAGTGTTGTGGATTTAGAGACCATAGTGATGGTAAATGTCGAAAACAAGGGATGTAATAAGGGAAATAATAATATTTTAAGTGGGCCCAGCTCTTTTCTTTCAAAAGTGCAACTTATATATTATTACAAGGCCTATGTAATATTTAAAAAGTATATGTAATTCAGAAAGTACATTTTGTAATTTAAAAACTATTTTAAATACTTGGAGGGAAAATGTATATTTAAATAGAGGGCCCAAAAGACAACTTTAAAAGAAAAGCTCAAAGCAAATCATCTGATTTTGTCATTTCACTAGTCCTTCCAATTTGAAGTTTGAAGCATTCAAGGACAAAAGCCCTTGGTGTGGAGATCTTGAGGATGAAAACCCTCTTGGTTTCCATATTTGAAATTGAAGACGCAAATCCTCTCATTCATTAGAGGTGATTCCACTTGAGAATCACAGTTGTGCTGATTTGTTGAAGACTGATTGAGGATTTGGACTCATTTTAAATTGTTTTAGTGCTGTTATAGTGTAAAAGGTTTACATTTGTTGATTTTGCATCCTTGTTGCTGTTGTATATTATTTTTTCTACTGTGAAGGATTTGATATTACTCAAGATTTTTTTGAACAGTTTCAATGCTTCTTTGCTATTGTAATTACTATAAAATTTGGGTTTGTAGGCCTGCCATACAACTCTATTTGCATAGTGTTTCAATATTATATTATTTTGTTGTATACTATCATTGTTGTGGGCCTTCCGTGCATCATTTGAGGTTGATTGCAGCATTATTAATATTGTTCTTGGCCGTACATATCAGCTGCACCTTTAGGAGTCCTAATTGCAGCATCGGGGATGATTATATCTTATGTACTATTCTTGTATGATTGTATCTACTGTATATTGATCACAGCAATTTCTGAGCGTGCTGATTTTCCAATTGCAGCTTATGAGAGGCATGGCAGCAGCCATACAGTTCAGAGGCTGTTTATCTTAATTATTTTAATGACCCTTGCTCCGGATCAATAGATTTACAATTTATTTCATATTGGATTGACACAGATTGTCATTCAATATTATTAAGATGAACTGAGTTTCCAAATTATAAATAAAGAAAATGAACTATTGCATATAACTCTTTATAATTAATTATATCATAGTTCAATAATGGGAATGTGGTAAGTAAATATAATAGTTGTTTCTGATTTATCAATTAAAATTATGCCTTTGAATTTGTAAGAGGCTTAGACCTCTTTAGACTGCTGTTTCTGAATATAACATTATATACATGCAATAATTACGGGGTGCTGTCTCTGATATCTGTTAATTGTTCATGCATCCTTCATCTAGGGGATCATGGCTCCTTAGAACACTAGATTAGCTATCTTTAAATTGTATATTTCTGCAAAAACTATTCCATAATTGATTTGCTTTGAAACCTCCTTCCTTTAATACACACGATATACTAAAAGACACGGTCTTTCACTTGTCAAAAGACGTGTCCCTTGCCTTTGAAGTGGATCGATGCCTTTCACATCATAATCATTTCATAAGTAGTAATTAAATTGTTGCTTCTTATGGGTTGTTAGCTTATACTACTTTTTGCTTCTTTATTTTACTAAGCCGATGCCTCTTATTGTTATCTTAGCGCTACACTTGCTTCCTATATTTAATTTGATGTATTCAAGAAGCCATCCATCTTAGATTCATATTTCCATTATATCTATGTTTGACTTATTAAGGATCATTGTTCCTATTAATTACACATCGGGGATAAACTTGAATTCCTAATAATACGATGGCTCGATATCCCGTGAGCTTGCAATCCATGGTCTTCCACATAGTATCCGCCAGTAGTGATTAATGACATAACTTAGAGTGACGCTTCAAGAGAAATAGTGTCGCTATCGTGATAATATGTGGCGGCCAATAGTTTGAATAATATGATGTTTGGTATGGCTCCTGGATTGATTTTGTTCATAACATGGCGGAGAACACTTCCATCTCTCAAATACTTCCTTAGTTCTTTATGTCGATATGTAGGCGTCGCTGCTGCTGCCAATAGGATCTCCCAATGGATGCTTCCTCGCATTTTTTACGCGGGAATCAAAGCGTGTACATCCTCTTAGTTTCATTGAAGGGCTTTCAGTAAACATGCTTTTACCATTATTTGTCAGCCTTTGATAGTTTGATTTGTATCATATTTCCACGCCGTAAATTTCATGATGAAAGATTTATCTAGATTTAATTCTGAAAGCAAATATTTTGCTCGATCTTTACAATATCATAGTCGATATGCCTAGTATGTATCAAAAACTCCACACAATATTAATTAAAGTCCTGACCAATCAAGATTAACGTGAATTTTGAATTGCCGGAAATGATATAAATTGATGCCAATTTAATAAATATTAATCAATTATGGTCATCAAGCATTGTACCGTCCCCATTTTGGCCATACTTCCTTTTGACCTGATAGCCTATTTCGGAAATCCCAGGCTGATCAAGTAAAATTAGGGTTTTGTTTTGAGGTTTTGTATTTCGGTGTTTACTATTTTAGTAAATACCATTTTTGGCGTTGGTCTTGTTGGCGATTTCTTTAGTTGTTCTTCTTGTTGGAGCACAGGCGTTTGGCATAGTCAAATGCGCTTTGATGGTACTATTTAGTACAAAGTACATCTAAGTTACCGGATCGCACTCATTGCCTCAACCCGAAGCTGGTGCTTAACCCTAAGATTGAGGTTGTGGTACTCAAGCAGCGTACTGTGGTGCGCACTCCGAAATTCGCCCATAGGTACGCGGACCCGGGGGTACCAGCCGCGTACCCGGGCGAACCCTTGAGAACCCACGGCCCAACACTTAAAAAGTGGGCCCAAAAGTGAAAAAAAAACAATTTTTTAATTTCTATTTTGCCTCTTAACCCTAAAACGACCCAATATTAGGCCTTTCAACACTAAAACATTTCATTTTTACCTCTCATTTTGCTCTCTCCATATTTTCTATCCATCTTAGCATTTTGAAGGGAGGTGATTGCATTTGAAGGAGATCGATTGTGGAGTGGCAAATAGCTTCTACAAAGGAGATTTAAGTGTTCAAGGTATGCATTTAAACCCTATTCTTCAATCTTTTGATGAATTTTTTTAAGTTTCTTAGTTTTTGATGAATTTTTTCAAGTTTGTGAAGAAGTTTTTCAAATATATATTTTTTTTTTCATTTTTTTTATAGATTGCAACAATGGCCAGTAGTCAAAGTTCAGTGGGTGGGGATGGAAGCCAAAAGTTCAAAATTGATAAAGGATCTCCTTTATGGAGACATACTACACGAATTTCACAAATTCTTGGAGGTGGGGGATTTGTTTGGAAGTGTATTTTTTGCAATGTACAATATAATAGTTCCTACTACCGAGTGAAACTTCATTTTATGGGCCCTGGTGGTAAAGGGATTAATATGTGTGTGGGCCCAGATAAGAAGGGGTTTTCTGCTGTACAAATAGCAGCATTTATAAAAGAACAAGAAGATGCTGACAATTCCATTGCAAGAGGAAAACAAACTAGTTATAGTTCCGAAAAGAAAAAAACAACATTACCCACTCATCAGATAGTTAGGCCCTCTAGACATCCCTTCTTGTCTATACCCTCTACGGAAGAAGAAGATGAAGAACTAGAAACCACCACCCGCAAGAGAGGTCCATTAGAGAAAGCATTTAAAATGGAGGCAATAGATATTGCTGAAGAAAAAATTGCACGTTGCCTCTATGCCAATGGTCTTCCATTCAACTTGGTGAGATCACCATATTGGAAGGACATGGTGTCGGCAATAAATAGTGCACCTCCTGATTTCACAAGTCCTGGGTATGAAAAGGTGCGTACCACCTTATTGCAAAAATAGAAGAAATATGTAGAGGCCCAACTAAAACCAATTAGAGATTCTTGGTCAAATTGTGTGTATCTATTGTTTCCAAGGATGGAAAGGGGCCCATTGATTAATGTTATTGCGCTGTTCCCTGGCAGGCACCGTTTTGAGGGCGCTTTTGGATCGGTGGAAGGGGAACCTAAAAGATGTTGTTCATTTCCAGGATTCTCATTGACTCCATAGAGATGGTGGGTAGTGAAAATGTTGTCCAAGTAATTACGGACAATGCAAAAGTTTGCAGGGCTGCAGGTGCTTTGGTAGAGGCCAGATATGAGCACATCTTTTGGACACCGTGCACTGTACACTCCCTCAATTTGGTGATGCAAGCAATTGGCACCCAAATAGAGTGGGTGAAAGAAATATACCAGGAGTCTGAAGAGATCCAGATGTTTGTGACAAACCACCATATGTCACAAGCAATTTTCAGAACTTTTTCAACATTGGAATTGTTGAAGGTAAATTTTAAAATTTAATATATTTAGTTTCATTTATCATCTATGTCATGTTTTACATAATTGAATAAAATAATTTTTTGCATTATTTACATATTTTAAATGTGTTATTAACTTACTATTAACACGTTCTTAGGTTGCCGAGACCCGGTTTGCATCTCACACAATTGTTCTGAGACGACTTGTGAAGGTGAAAGATGCATTGAGTCAAATGGTTATTAGCAACCAATGGGGTATATGGAAGCAATCAAATTCAAAGAGGGCCCAAAAAGTCAAGGCATTGATCTTGAATGACGATTGGTGGGATCGTGTGAATTATGTATTGGAATTCACCGAACCTATCATGTCTATGCTTCGGTTTGCTGATACAGATGAACCATGCTTGGGGGATGTCTATGATAGCATGGACACAATGTTGGAAAAAATAAAAATAGAAATACAAAAAAAAGAGAATGATCCTGAAGACACCTTGTACAAAAGGGTGGAAGCAATTGTTCTTCATCGTTGGAACAAGATGACAACTCCATTGCACCTCCTTGCATATGCCCTATCTTCGAGGTACTATACCACTGAAATACTTTCTATCCCAGGGAGAATACCGCCATATAGAGATGGTGAAGTTGCTAATGGGTATAAGACGGCATTTAGTAGAATGTTCAGGGATCCAGAAGTGCATGCAAGTGTCATGAGAGAATTTGGAATGTTTGTCACAGGAAAATCAAAAAATCATACCGCTTCTGTTGCTAGAGACCAATACAAAATGGATGGTCTTACATGGTGGTACCTCCATGGTCAAGATTATATGTACCTCCAACCTCTTGCAATCAAGATCCTCTCACAAGTTTTTTTTTTTTTTCCACTTGTACTGTAGAATTTAACACTTAACATTCGTGAATTTATCTTGCATTTTTTATTTTTTATTTTAATTTTGCTGGTTTTCTCTCCGTGTTGCAAGTTTCTTCCTCACTGAACGGAATTGGAGTGGCAACATACCCACCTCGAAGCCGCAACCGTTGGCTGCGTATAGCCTGTAAGACTTGGTGTATATTCATTCCAATTTGTGTCTTTTGTCACGTAAGGAACCTCAATACAAGCAGGGGGCAGCGAGGCTTTGGGATGTAGCACCCAAGTCTGCTGACTTGGATGCAACCATTCAAGATCTTGCTAGAGCCACTATGGATGATGTGGATTATATTGATGACATACCACATGGTGTTGAATCCGCTTTGGGTTCAAATGATGATGATCTTGAAGTTGGTTCACTCAAAACTAAGTCATGATGTGATTCCTCACAATCCTTTGATGATTGATGAGACATGAACAATGAATACGAAATCATGTTTCCAATGTTTCAATGAACTACATTTTGTAATTTAGTAACATTTGAATATTTTTCAACCATCAATTGGCATTTAATATTTATCTTTGGCATTTGGTATCAATCGATCAAGTATCATATGAAATGATTTTAGTTTCCATACCCTCTATATATTTCTCTTTATTTTTTGTATATATAATATATATATATAGTATTTATAATAATATATTAAATTATTAATATATATATATATATATATATATACACACGCACTCCAACCCCTAAAAATTTTGCTCAGAATGCATCGGGTTCTCGCATTCTAACCCGCCCCCTCAACCCAAACCGTAATCCAACTTAGTAATTAATGTTATGTTTCTTTGTTGACCCCCTTGGCCTAGGATGATAACTTCAAGTTGTGTTTAAAAGGTGGACTTGAAGGGGGGCGCCCTCATAAAGGAAAAATTAAATATTTAATGAAGTTTTAATTGCCATGAAGTGGACGCCATCTTGAGGAGGAATTAATAACTTTTGGAAATTTGAAAATTTTCAAATGTGACTTTTGGCGTACCATGAGGGGAAATTGAAGAGTCATCTCATTCTCTTTAAATATGAAGCTTTGCTCTAGCATTTGGTATCCATTGTTAATTGCTAAAGTTATGCTGTCGAAATGACATTGTGATTATTTCTTCGAGGGATGCTTACCTCCTAGATTCCAATCAATTTCGTGTTTGAAAGACAACACCTAATTGGTTTTATTGCTGCTTCTCATCTAGACTAGTAGATTGAGCCTATTTGTTGAAGAATTTTGGAGTTTATTATCATTTTTGAGTTGTCGGTTCATCTACAGCTGAAAGTGAATTTTGTATACAACTTTGTGAGTAAATTTTATTTCATTCTGGGCATTTGTGCTACATGATTGTTGACATTGGGCGACCCTTCTCATAGAAGATGAGATTTAAATTCAAAGAACCTAATTTTTAATAGCAAAATCGCCCTTCCAGCCAGGTTGTACCTTCTTAGAGCACATTGGGATTCGTGCCAAATAAATGAGGAGGACTTGATGCTATTTTCTGACTTGTTCTTGGGTGCCATACTCCTAGAGATCCTTTGCAAAAGGTTTCAGTCAATTTGAAGGTATATTGATGAAGTTATGAGCATTTCATGGTTTTTTCTATTTGCTGATCAAAATTTCCAGAACTTAGATTTTTATATCAAATTGCATTAGTTTTCTATTTTTGGAATTTACTTCATCATTTGAGGGATAAACATTGTAAAGCATTCATTCTTTACATCTTAGCATTAGTCTCTATCATTGTAATACTTGTAATTTGCAGATTCCTTGATTGTAAGGTTGAAATTTAGTAGTACTAATCTAACCATTGTTATTGCTGCAATTACTTGTTAAAATTTCACATTAATTACCCCTGAATGGTTTACCACCAGTGTGGAGAATGAATGTTAATCTCTCTTGTACCCATTTTCAAGTGGTGAATTCCCACTCAAGAGTGGATGCCCGCCGTAGCGGATGAATCAATTGAATTGTTTGTAATAATACCCCCACTATTTAAGTGGTTGAGCGGAAATATTTATGGCTGGTTCACCACCTAAGTTCTTTCATTTTTGTAATAATTACTCCACCATATGTTAGCACCTCACCTTCAAAAGGATCTTGCGTGCACATTCTTGGCGTGGAGTTTATCTTCCATTTCTAGTTGTATCAGTTTCAGTATTGAGTTATTGATCCTAGGGATCCTTTGACCATATGCCGCCCCTCTTCCTTAAGTGGTTTTAGGGCGCATTCTTGGTTAGAGTTGCTTTGATAGAGATTTGGTTTTGGCGCTAACGCTAATCAAATTGGCCAAGTGTTGGTTATTGTGTAAAAATTGTGGCAAAAAATTGGTTAGCATATGCTTCATTGATACACATTGAGAATCGCTCAATTAATGTATACATCCATTATAGTCTTTGAACAACAGCCAATGATATTATGATATTGATCAGATATGATCGATCGATAATACAAATGCTTCTTGGAGTGCAAATGTTGATTAATGAAAATGGGACATTACAAGTCCTCTCGCCCAAAAATTGCTTGTCCTCAAGCAATACGATTCTAGGATTCCAAGCCAGCCTTAGAAGTGAACCATCATGCTGATGCTGTGTTACTTTGATTTTAATAATCTGCTTCTCATACTCCAACCTTCTCCATCTTTTTGGAATACGAAGAAGTGTTCATTGTCTAAATTGAAATAGATATCATTGTTCATTCTCATACTTCATCTTTTTGAATTATCTTCTCTATGGCTCTCCAAGAGAATTTGGATTATCTCCTTGAATTTCACAAGTTACAAACTTCTTTAGTCATCCCATTACCTTCTTATATATGTTCAACTCAATCCTTGGTTGTTGAATGAAGAACATCTTTTTGATCTCTTTTTGAGATTCTTCTCACTTTCCTTCCCTTCCTCTAGTTTTTTGATTGCTACAACTGAATGATTATCTTTCATCTTTTTTGCTATCCATTTGCATGGGAATTTATTCTCTTATTTTCTCTCAATTTTGGACTCTTTGATAGTATCTTCATCAATCTGAAATATCTCTAGCTACTCAAATAGTAACTCCTCTTTTCTATTATTCACAATAGATTTGGATTGATCATATGACACCTTAACTACCTTGAATCTTGATGCAATTTGCTCCTCTTCATTCTTAAGTTTCTTTTGAAGATTCCTTTCATAATTCTTCCTCTTGACATCAGTGGCATCATTACATCAACGGGGACACCTTTCATGTGAAGTTGGACATAAGCACAACCATCCAACTTTCCACTATCAATTTCCTTTGCTTCTTGCCAACACATGCTTGTGTGTTCTAGCATAAATATCAGGCAAATATACAAACATACTCTTCAAGAAAAGACTCATTTGGATCATTCTTATCCTCTTGTTAAGGCTTTTGGAGAATTCTCTTATAAAGTTTAGCCTTACAAACATGTTCATTACTTTCTCCTTTATATCTTGTTACGCTATGATGAAAAGTTAAAGCTTTTTGATCCCAATTCCTACTTTTCAACAATATTGCCTCTTTCTCTACTGTGAATCAGTGTAAGATAATTTTCTGTTCTTTAAGCTTTAGCATCATCTCTCATTTTCCCAAATCTTCAATCTCATGGAGACACTTGTAAATGCAAACTTGATGTGCATGAGTTAAAGGCATGCAATCTTTCATAATCTAGGATCTTGAACTTTTTCCATAATTATGTAGATGCCAATTCATTACTTTGCCTTAATACCAATCTACTAGATAAGTGGATTCTTCTCTTCAAGTTTTGTGATACTTCATCTTTTAAATTATCTTCTCCTTGGGGCTGAAGAATAATGTGATACTTAGCTCTACCTGAAATTGTGCTTCTCCTTATTGACTAGGAGATATCTCTTGTGCATGTAATGAAGTTTGCATTGTCATAGATTTATCCTTCTTTTGCTCTAGTTTCCTCTTCCAAACTTTCATCAATTCTTTTTGATGCTTGCCAAGTATTTTTATCTTCTTGTTTTGTCTTGAAGGTCCTGTAATCCAACTTCTGCAATGATGTGCTATATGTCCATAGTTGTTGCATTTATAGCATATAACCTTATAATTCATCGGAGCAACATATGTTTTGTAGTTTCTACTTGTCCTCCCATAAAGATTTCTATTTGTGTTCCACCTATTGTTATATCTCACTTGCGTTCTACACTCTTTGGCCTTATGTCCAAAGTGATCCCATGACTAGCAATAGCCATGAAAGGTACTCTTGATCCTATACGTATGCACTTGCCTCGAAGGAAAGGACTTCTTGTAATTTTCCTTGTCAACTTTAGGAGAAGTTTTTGTCTTCTTGCTACCTTCATTTTTAATAGGGCTTTTGAAAGTCTCTTCGAGGCTTTTTATCTTTCCCTCATTTGTCTTCTTAGGAGTTTCTTTAGAATCTTCCTCGAAGGTTTGATTTTCTTTATAGCCAAGTCCTATTTTATTTTATGATGACCTTTGCCCATTAATGATGTCATCTAGGATTTCAGTGCTTTTTTCAAACTTGAGACTTGTGTTTAACTTGATGGTTATCTTCTCCAATTCTTTCCTCACAAAAACAATTTCACATTCTAGCCTTTCACAACTCTCTTTGCTTTCAATTGGATTTTTACCTCCTCTTGAATTCTTTTATCTTCTTCAATTTGAATTTTCAAATTGATGATTGTTAGCTCTGCTTCCTTTATTTGATATTTCAAATCAATGATCACCTTTTCAAATTCTCCTTGTATTTTGGCCTTCGATCTACACTCTTCTTGAAACTTTATGTTTAGATCAACAATTATCTTCTCACATTCTTCAAGGCCTTGTTTTAACTCTACATTAGATTTATTTGACTCTTGAAGTAGTAGCTCAAGTTTTTGGTTCTTATTCTTAAGTTCTTCAATCTCATCCCTAGCACAATAGAATTCTTCCTCAAAACATTCATTATTATCTTTACTCACAAGATGGTTTTCTCTTTCGAAGAATTCATCTTTCATTGCCAAGGGTGTTCTATTTATTGCTTGATTACTTGTATTTGATGCTCTGTCATTAATAAAACAATTTGCATTTCCTTTTCTTCTTGCCAGTGGTTTGATATCTAATACTTCAGATGACTGCTTCATGTGGCTCAAACGTTCTTCCACCTTTTTTAAGTGTGTTCATGATTTTATCCCTTGTAGTAAGTTTGTTGCTTGCTTCATAGAGTGTTCTTGCCGATGGCTTGGTATCTTCTATTGTGATGATTAATCACGTTTTTTGATATTTACCCAAAGGCTGGCAGGACCTTTAGCTTTGATACCACTATAATGACCCATGCTTCGGATTAATAGATTTACGATTTATTCCTTATTGGGTTGACACAGATTGTCATCCAATATTATTAAGATGATCTGAGTTTCCAAATTATAAATAAAGAAAATGAACTATTGCATATAACTCTTTATAATTAATTCTATCATAGTTCAATAATGGAAATGTGATAAGTAAATATAATAGCTATTTCTGATTTATCAATTAAAATCATGCCTTTGAATTTGTAAGAGGCTTAGACCTCTTTAGACTGCTGTTTTTGAATATAACACTATATACATGCAATAAATATGGGGTGCTGCATCTGATATCTGCTAATTGTTCATGCATCCTTCATCTAGTGTATCATGGCTCCTTAGAGCACCAGATTATCTGTCTTTAAATTGTATATTTCTGCAAAAGCTATTCCATAATTGATTTCCTTTGAAACCTGCTTCCTTTAATATACATGATATGCTAAAAGACCTGGTCTTTTACTTGTTAAAAGACGTGTCCCTTTCCTTTGAAGTGGATCGATGCCTTTCACATCATAATCATTTCATAAGTAGTAATTAAATTGTTGCTTCTTATGGGTTGTTAGCTTATACTACTCTTTACTTTCTTTATTTTACTAAGTTGATGCCTCTTATTGTTATCTTAGCGTTGCACTTGCTTCCAATATTTAATTCGATGTATTTAAGAAGCCGTGCACCTTAGATTCATATTTCCATTATATCTTTGTCTGACTTATTAAGGATCGCTGTTCCTATTAATTACACATCGGGGATAAACCTGAATTGCTAATAATATGATGGCCTGATATCCCATGAGCTTGCAATCTGAGGTCTTCCACATAGTATCCGCCAATAGTGATTAACGACATAACTTATAGCAGCGCTTCAAGAGAAATAGTGTCAATATCATGATAATATGGGGTGGCTGATAGTCTGAATAATATGATGTTCGGTATGGCTCCTGGATTGATTTTGTTCATAACATGGCGAAGAACACTTCCATCTCTCAAATACTTCCTTAGTTCTTTAGAGGGTATGTCGGGGATATGTAGAGTGTCAAGCAAGCTGCTACGATAGTTCTCTTGATGGCTGTTGCCGCATTTTTACGTGAATCGAAGTGTATATTATCCAGTTTCATTGTAAGCAGTTGCACAACATGCTTTATGGCATTTCCAAGAAAAGCTTCGATATTTTGATTTGAACTTTTACTTCCACATTGGAATTTCATGATGAAAGATTTATCTAGATTTAATTCTGAAAGCAAATATTTTACTCAATCTTTACAATATCATAGTCGATATGCCCAATATGTATCGGAAACTCCACACAATATTAGTTAAAGTCCCGACCAATCAAGATTAACATGAATTCTGAATTTCCGGAAATGATATAAATCGATGCCAATTTAATAAATATTAATCAATTGTGGTCATCGTTCATACCCAATGAGAACCGCTCAATTAATGCATATGACCATTATAGTCTTTGAAGAACAGCCAATGAGAATATATTATTGATCAAATATGATCGATCAATAATATGAAAGCTTCTTGAGCTGCAAATTTCGATCGATGAAAACGGGACATTACAATTATTTGCAAAGTGGAGATAGGGTTTGCTAAATCACATTATTTTGGTATTGGTAATGGGCGGTAAGTTTATTGTTGTAGCAACATATTGAAGAAGTCAATTTGGTGTAAGGGTTTATCCACTAACTTGTGCAGTGGATTATGATATTTCATAGCTGTTTCCAATACCTCATAAGAGGCAGATTTGAATGTATTGCTATTTATCATCATCAATCCAGCAACATATTGGATTAATTAATATTGATGCTAGTATTTCATACTAATCCCATTGCTTACCACAGAAGTTTGTAATGTATTGATCTACTCATTATTGCTGCCAGGACTCATTCGTTGGAGTTTGATAGCCATATCTTGCATTTCACAATTGGTTTTCACTTTGTATAATTAGAAATTTCCATAATAATTATCTATTTTCTAGGGTTTCCTAATTGGGGACACTACAGTATTAATGAGAGGAAATCAATTATAATATTTACAAACATCCCTCAAAGAAGGAAACAAGGAAGAATGGCATTGGTTTAGCTGGGATTCCCAATATGATAGAAATCCACTATTGCACTATTTGAGTAAATTAAAAAATAATGGGTCTTACTTGGTTCCCCTGGCATTCTTGACTAATGTAGGATGTTACTATAGTCATAGACATAAGGAGGCTTGTCATGTCCCTTCTCGTTGACATCTCTCTGAGCACATGATTAGCCTTATTATGCCCTTTGTAGGCCGAAAGGATGGATAGAGGGTCTTGATGAGTTTGGCTTGACTTCATTGTCGGTGATTTTACCAGCTTGGCTTTCGTCGGTTCATTTCGACACTTTGGCCTCGAAGGCTATTTTTAGCAAGATTGGCACTCAAACAGGCACCCCTCGCTATTTTAGCAAAGATGGATTGATCAATGCGTAATCACTTTTTTCGGCTTTAATGCACTGCGCATCGAGTAAATATCGAGAGATATTAATATTTAATTGATTTAATTAAATATTAATTATTGGAGCTTATTATAACGCTATAATATTTCAATTATAACTTAAGTGATTTTGGTTGAAGGGGTCGCCCAACATGGGTAGGGGCCATTTGTGATTACAATTTATAATTAAAAATTTGATCAGGAACTATTGAAATAATTAAAAGAGAAAAGTCGAATTATTTTAATGATGCCTTTTGAAGGAATTCACACTTTTCAAGAGAATATAAGACTTTGCTTTGAAAATCGAGCCATTATGTCATTGATTATTGAAAATTGATCAAGTCTTCGTCCAGAGCACGGAAGCCAAGGGTTTCAGTCTCAGAGCATTGGGGAACGAGCCATCTCCAGTGAAAGCAATTCAGAGGTTGTGAAATATCATCCGATTTATTGCCAGGCAAAGAGATTTCTTCATTCAGAAGAAATTACAGAGCATTCAAAGATCATTTACCTTCAGAGTTTTGTTAGGGTTTCATCCAGAAGGCATTCTTCAAACCAAGGCGCATCATATTCTTAAGTCTGGACATTGATTTCAAAAGGCCGTACCATTGTACTTGCTGCTGTGACAGGGCCGTACCATTGCTGCAGGCTGTACTTCTTCAGCTTCAAGCCGTACTCATATCTTGTGCAAAACGCCTTTCATTCTGGCCTTCTATCTTCATTCTTGGAGGCGCCTCAGTATCTGGATCAGTTTGCAATCATTGGACAGAGGGAGAAGGGATCATTTATTGCAGCCGTACCAGATCTGGTTATTTCCAGCTTGCTGCTAATACCAGGTTCTTTAATTAAAAAATATTATTTCCTTTGTTGCATGTTATCGGATCTCCATTGTACTGAGTCCAGTTGATCAATAAATGAATTGCCAGTATTAGATCTTGTATTTTCCATCAATATTGAAATTGTAGCATTTTATATTGAATTTATTCAATTCTTTGCAAAATCATTTTTATTATTATAAACAAAAAAACAAAAACAAAACTTCAAAAAACAAAAAAGGGTAGTTTCGTAGGTGTGGGGGTTTCTTCATTGTGACTTGCCTGATCACAATGCTTCTGACCTCTGTAACTCACAAATTAATTTATTGGAACTCAAGGACATCAGAGCATAGGCATATAATGAAATTCTTTTTTTCATTATTTTGTCTATGTTATACTTGTTTTTTTGTGTTACAATTGCATGTTATTTCATCTAAACTTTGATTGACTTCTTTTTTGGAAAATGATGTGGGGAAGATCATGTTTTCAACATGAGGCTATTAGTTTGGATATAACTTTTCAGCTTAATCGAGTGTTGCTTAATTATTTTATCATGTTCAATAATTTTAATGCAGGTTGGTTTCCTTTTGTAATAAAGGTTATTGGATTTTGTATCAATGGTTACTCATATCCATTTGTACATGGATTTTTCAAAAATCCTTATTATTAAGGAAATTTTTGACTAAAAGAAATGGTCTCTGTGCAAGTCATAATCTTCCAATTCCGTAACTAATTCTGTCATGAAGAAATTGATGGAAACATGGAATTGTGTAATTTTCAGAAGATATCTTGAATGGTATTGTTAACTAGATGTATCTCTTTATGCAGGAAATTGATATTGATGAAGAAGTCGATGTCATTATTTCTGAGTGGATGGGCTATATGCTTCTCTATGAGGTGAAATTTGCAAACTAGTTCATTCTTTTGATTCAGATATCTTTTGTATCAGAAAAGAAAATATTATGTTAGCTTGTGTGAGACATTGGAATTGGTAAAGTCTGGGATTTCTATTACATCTTGCCTGGTTACTTCTACATTGCTACAATATTTCCTATCTTATCATCATCTAAATTTATTCTGGCCCTAAATTTCCTTTGCAGCATATATAAATCTGATGTATTGCATTGCAGAGCATGCTCTCTACTGTGATTAGTGCAAGGGATCGTTGGCTTAAACCTGGAGGACTAATTCTTCCTTCCCATGCAACGGTAATTTCAAAACAGGAATTCTTTGATTGCCAACTACAATTATGTAGTTATTTAAACATTAATGTGTGATAATTGTTGTTTCTTTATATTATCAAAACAGTTTTGTGACAATTTACTTGTACAAGACAAGTCATCACCTTCTAAAAGTTATAATTTGATTCTTTGGTGTATGCACAGCACACAGAAAAATAGCCACAACATTTGTGGCAATATCTTTTTCATTTCAGTTGACATAAAAGTGCTTGTAGAAATGTCTTGACAATTGATGAATTTGTGATTTTAATTTCATATTTACTCCTTTCTTACTTTTATACCTTAAAGAAAAAGTATTTACTTCAGTAAAGTGACATCTAACTAGCTTTTGTATATGTAAAAAATTGTAACTGTGTTTTGTAGGATCTCTCAAGGTAAGTCTGTGTTGTGTAACACTTACATTGTTTTTCTTGCATAAATAATCTCATATTAATAAAAATCTACTTAGTCTTATTTCTCTTTTTAATTTACTTGCATTCTGCTAATTGGTGGACTGGAAGTATGTCATCCCATAGTTATTTATTGAAAAGGGAACTTATATAAATCTGACTGAGTCAATTAGTTCTGCAAACTCTTGCTATTCGGGTTACACCATGACTTATTTGTTTTATTTATTTTCTTTAATAACTTTATTAGGCTATCCTTCCTTTGTGGAATGAATTTCTTATTTTCCCTAACATGCTATTTTTACTCATTTTACATTATTTGCAGGCCTATTGTAATTCTTCAATCTTTTTATATAATTTCAGCATTCATGATTTATTTGTAAATAAGCCATCTTTCCACTTTTCTTCTCTAGTTAAATAAAATAAGATCTATAATTTTAATTCAATTACTTGTTTACTTGTATTGGTTTTGGACCTTTGGCTCTTTGAGAATTCTTTGGGGCTTGGGACAGCCATTTGGAAAATGTCAAGCATAAAAACATTTTTTATGTTCAATGTATAATGACATTAGAGCAAAATATGAACACTTTGGAAGGCATGCATTAGTGACTGTATTTCACTTGCAATTTGCATGATTAATTTTAAGTTTGTTTTTCTCATATCTACATTTGTTTTGAGATAATGAAGTTTGAGGAATATGTTTGTGGGGTTTCTGTTTGTTTCTATTTGACACTGTATTGGTTCCATGCAGTTGTATTTAGCTCCAATCACGCATCCTGAGAGATATAGTGACAGTATTGATTTCTGGAATGATGTCTACGGAATTGACAGTGAGAACTTGATTCTACTTTTCTGTTTTTGTCACTTTACACTTTTTTTGAATATCACTAAAATTAGGGGAGAAACAGACTATTTTCTTCTATGTTGTCCAATAGCAGTATATGTCTAAGGTGTCAAATAAGTGTACTTTCATGCTTACCCATCATATTAATTTTATAATTTCTTCTGACATCAGTAGTGACTCACCAGTCTGATAATTTTTATTTCTTTGTACAGTGTCTCCAATGCTGCCTTTGGCAAAGCAGTGTGCATTTGAAGAACCTTTAGTTGAAGTAATAACAGGGGAGAATGTCTTGTCATGGCCAACTGTGGTAAAAAAAATTCTTTTAAAATTGTATTTGGTCATGTCATAGAGGAATATTTTCTTTGTTCTTTGCATTGAATTTAGTATTGCTTTCAAGGATAAGTTTGAGAAGAACCGTTTATTTGGATCTTGGAACTTTATACAATTAACAATTAGGGTTAGAATGGTTATTCTTTAGTATTCTTTCCGCCAATTCCTTCTATCAGATGGTTGGATTGTGGGAGCTGGCAGAAATTTGCATCCTTTATGAAGAAACAATACACTAGATTCTGGTTAAATGATTGCAGTTCAAAAACTAAGTTACTGGTTTCACCTATATAGGCCTGTGTATAGCAAATATCCAATTCTGATATAGGTTCAGGTTCAGGATGGCCCTCAGATTGCTCAGGGTCTTTCCTAGAATCCCAAATAAGAATTCATTGAATTTCTATAGTGTGTTTCTGAATCACTGCAACATTTATAAATCATGGCAGCTTGCACTTGCCCTTTTTTGATGTTGGCTGGTGGTGCTGTTTTCCCACCCTGGTTTTCCTTTTCTGAGTTTTGGCTGTAACCATGGGATCAGGGCCCTTTCCTTGCTAATCTAATAAAAAACATTGGCTTATGTTGATGCCTATTTTTTTGACATGAGGAGATATTCATTACAAAATTTATGCGGGCAGAATACCTTATGGGTTTGTGGGCAACTAAAAATGCTAGATCATAGGTTGTAGGTCATGTGGGAGTCATTGTTGAGTCAAGGCCAAAAGTCAAGTTGTAGGAGAAAATTAAGACACATTAAACTTTTAATGCAGTCATAGTTTTTTATAGTATAATTGCAAAGCTTTTTGAAATTTCTTATAATCATAATTAAACATATTAAACTAAGTTGCCAAATTGGCAGCTTTACCTACCAATTTCGGGTATGGGCCATACTGGAATCGGGTACAACTCAAAAAACCTACGACATCGGACAAGGTTCAACATTTTGCTCCTTGAAACAATTCTGAAAAAAATCACCGATTCTTGACTCCACATGGTGCTTTTAGACCAATTTTGGTGTGATTTTTGAAAGTGGCACAATTCCATTTTTTTTTTTCACTTTTCGCTGGTCAAAGCAGAAAACTCTAAGGTGTTTCTCCTTTTTGTCTAGTGTGACAAGTTGCGAAACTGGTGAGTTGAAAAAAACTCGAAAGGGTTGCAAAAAGCTATTGTAGAGCAGACGCATGCAACATGAAGGTTGGTGAGCAAACACGTTGTAGTGTTCCAAATTGCGTAATAGAGTTTCAAATTGTTGCTTCCATTCCTGCAAGGCTAGGTAGGGTGGTCATTGACTTATGTATCTTTGTAACTTATGCTTCCATGTCTCCCCTTGTGTAATTCAATGAATTTTGGCCAAAACTTGTAAAATTTACAAATTATGGCATGATCTGGTAGATAATTCTCTTGCTTTGCAATCTTTGTTTACATGATAATCTTTGGGCAGTTTACAGGATCCTTAAAGAGGCTAGTCAAGTTCTTACCATGAGCACCTCCAATCATGCCTTGCTTTATCAATAAAGATGCAACCAAATGGTGTGTTAGAATCCTTGGCTACAGGAACTTGTCTATTTCTGAAATTTGTGGGGGCCTTGAGGTATGTGTTTCACTTGAAAGCTCTATCAATGCCATCATGCAACTACATTGTGTGCTTGAGAATTTCAGATTTACCATCCACGACACTCCTATTTGGGACAATAGAGGGAGAATCTACATGTGTTTCAATACGGAAGATGCTATAGTATGCCATGTACATAGTCAGATCCTTGTCAAAATTGTTGGAATCTTCATTATTAACTGTTGGGATTGTCTACCCTTTCTTGTAGGACACACTTAGAGAAGGTGAGATAGATCTATTGGTGGGCATAGGGGAAGATGCCCTAGCCTTTGACAGTGTAGATAGGGTTGTAGAGATTAATCTTCCATGAAACAATATGCCACTAAGCCCTTCCATGCCTAAACTTGCCTCTATTGTTGAGGAATATTTGATGAAGGCTAATCCTTTGGGATGGATCGATTTCAAATCTTTTAGTATGTTAACACCAATTACCCAACCAAAACTTTTGCCCATTGATAGTAGATCATGCTCTATTGCCAGATAGGGAGATTCTGTTGAAAAATGTAAACACCTTTTTGTCTTTTAGCAGAATTAGAAGGTTGCAGAAGTGCATGAGGCATTCCAATTTTTTTCTATCCTATATGTATACAGTATAAAATTAAATATAGAATTTTGTAATATAAATATTATATTAAAAGCTTAGTATAGCATGTATATATAATATATATATATGTGTTATTTTTATAAATTATATTTAGTTATCTATGTAGCCGTTCGTGGTTCGTCTGTCCGTCCCAGACCTGGTCCGGTCCTAGTCCCACCGTTCGAAATGGTCCTTGCATTTGGGCCTTGGTCGCCGGTGAAGAACCCGGGCAAACCCGAGCAGAACCCGACGAACCCAAAGCAAACCCGAGCAGAATCCCACGCGTCTGGGCGGCAAAAAGGCATTTTGATTTTTTTATTGTTTCCTTCACTTTGACTTTGACCCACGCCCATGGGAACCCTAAAAGTGACCTCTAAAACATATTAAACACCTAAACTACCTCATTTTCATTCATTTGTTTTGCAAACAAGCATTTTCATTCCAAGAGGCTGAGTTCTTATTTTAACTTGTTGGATTGACAAAAGGAGTTGAATATTGATTGTTGAAGCTTCTACAACGATTGCATTGCCATTCCTACAGATTTGCAAGTGTTCATTGGCTGCTACAAAGATTGTTGAAGATTATTTTTGCAAAAAGGTATGTTTTTCTCATTTTTTTCTCATTTTTTCATTCTTTTTTTTTTGTTTTACAAACAGAAACTTTGTTTTGCATCTTTTTTTTTCTGTTCTTCTATGAATGTATACATTGTGCAAGATTCAAAAGAGCTAGGTTTTAATTTTTTAAAAATTATTATATTTTGTTTTCATTCAAATTTTGAATGTGTTGTTTGCAAAACAAATTGCCATAGGAATCACAATGTCAATGGGTTCTACCTCCGGCTCCATAGCTAAACCAAACCCAAAGTTCAAAACAAATGCAAATTCTCCTCTATGGCAGTATGTTGAAATGATAAGACAGCTTCCAGGTGGTGGTGGTTATGTTTGGAAATGCAATGGGTGTGATGTTCAATATTCTAGTTCATACCATAGGGTGAAAGCACATTTGTGTGGCATAACTGGAAAAGGCATCTCACCTTGCCCTGGAAAGAAAGATGCCCCTATTCAACCTGAGACAGTTGCAAAATACATTATGGAGCAAGAACTAGTAGATCAACGGGAAGCCCAAAAAGGAAATCACCCTTTGTCAAATAAAAAATCAAAGGGAATGCAGCCCCCATCTAATCCCAATCCCAATATTGTGGTAGAAGACCACCCATTTATGGCCATTCCAAATCTTCAAGCTCAAAGTGCACAACCTTTTGCAAACAAGAGAGCAAAGGGACCTTTGGAAGTTGCATTTCAAAATGAGAGTCGAGCCCTTGCCGACCAATGTGTAGCAAGATGCATATATGCCAATGGACTATCTTTTAATGTTGTTCGTTCTCCATATTGGAAAGAGATGTTGAGAACGGTTAATGAAGCTCCAAAAGGGTACAAGGGCCCGGGTTATGAGAAGGTGCGTAGCACTTTATTGGAAAAGGAGGTTGAGTTGGTTGAAGATGCATTGAAGCCTATAAGAGATTCATGGGTTGAGACAGGTGTGTCCATTGTTTCAGATGGTTGGAAGGACTCAAAAAATCGGCCTTTGATCAATGTCATAGCGGTGTCCCCTAAAGGGGCAATGTTTTTGAAAGCCGTGGATTGTGAGGGGCAAGTAAAAGATGGGCAATTTATTGCTAATATTCTTATTGCAGCCATTGAGCAAGTGGGAGCCCGCAACGCTGTTCAAGTTGTAACAGACAACGCGAAGAATTGTAGAGCTGCAGGGTTGTTGGTTGAGGAAAGATATTCACATATCTTTTGGACACCTTGTGCGGTCCATTCACTCAATCTTATGCTGCAAAAGATTGGGAATAAAATTGAATGGATCAAACAATTGTATACTGAGGCTAAGGACATTCAAATGTTCGTCACCAACCACCACTTGTCTCAAGGGATCTTTAGAACATTTTCAAAATTGGAGCTATTGAAGGTAAGAGAAGTAATATTTACATTTGTCATTTTCTGATTTTCATAATTTGATTGTTCAATCTAATTTAAATTCTTCTTTAAAGTTTATTTTTAAATATTTTTTTTTATTTGCAATAGGTTGCAGAAACCCGCTTTGCCTCTAATACAATCGTCTTGAGACGACTTGTGAAAGTTAGGCAAGCACTTTCTAGCATGGTAATTAGCACCAATTGGTCTATATGGAGGCAAAGCAGCATTGAAAGAGCAACAAGAATTAAGAGCATGATATTAGATGACTCATGGTGGGATCGTGTGGAGTATCTCCTTAGCTTTACAGAGCCCATTTTGAGTATGATTCGCTATACTGACATGGACAAGCCATGCATTGGACAAATATATGATGGTATAGACTCAATGCTTGAGAAGATCAAGTGCACCATAAATGCAAGAGAGCAAGACCCTGAAGAGACTTTCTTCAAACAAGTGCATACAATTATTGAAGAAAGATGGAACAAAATGACAACTCCATTACACCTTCTTGCCTTTGCATTGACTCCAAAATACTACAGCTCTCAGGTTCTTTCACAACCAGGAAGGCTTCCTCCATATAGAGATTTAGAAGTGGTTGAAGGGTACAAGGCAGCATTTGTGAGACTCTTCCCTGATCGAGATTTGCGGAGTGTAGTCACGGATGAGTTCACTAATTTTGTGCACTCAAATCATCTAGATGTTGATGCCTCCCGTGATAGGTTCTTAAAGGATGTTCATTCTTGGTGGTACTTCCATGGACAATACTTCCAAAATTTGCAGCCCCTTGCAATCAAAATTTTATCACAAGTAAGTTTAATAGATTTTCATATTTTAGTTTTAAAAGTTTCATAATTCCATTTATAAATTTTTAATTGTTTACTTTGTCTTCATAGGTTGCTAGTTCATCCGCATCTGAGAGGAATTGGAGCACATATTCTTTCATCCACTTAGTAAAGCGCAATAAATTGCTGTAAAAAAAAGCGGAGAACTTAGTATATGTGCATTCCAACTTGCATCTCCTTTCACACAAACAACCTAACTACAAGGAAGGGGAGACGAAGTTGTGGGATATAGTGCCAGAGGATACTGACTTGGATGCTTGCAGTTCCCAACATATTGCATATGAGGATGAGGATATCCAACAGGGGCATGGGCACATTAGTAGTGCTAGTGATGGTGCCATTGGCACTTGTGATTCATCTAGTCTTCCTACTTCATCTAATGTCAATGTTGACATTGATATGGATGATCTAGAGAATCCATATGATGATTAAAACTTTGAAAGTGTTGTAATATTGAGCTTGAAGTTTGAACAATGAATATTTATCATGCATGTTTTAAATGACATTCAAGTTTATGGTGGTTTTGTTGTTTATATGATGTTATCAGTTATGTGATATTCTAAATTCTAATCCTAATTCATGCTTCTAGGCTGCATATATATATATATATATATATTTTTACATATTTTGTAATTTGTACTAACGAACCCAAGACGAATCGAACCCACCCCCAAAAAATTTTGCCAAACCGGCGAACCGAACCCCCGAACCTGAACCGGAACCCGAACCCGAACTAACCCTAACCAACCCAACCGCTACTTATTATTTTAATTGTATATATGTGGCATATATATATATATATATAGTTGTAGCGAAATTTGAACCTTGAGGGAAGAAAAAAATTGTCATATCAACATTCTCGTACTAGCATTCCAGAACCCATACTAGGACTGGCAACTTAATTTAAATGTGATTGACAATGTTTATTTTCTTTATGTAGTTAGTGATTTGGTGCACTATGTTGGTTCCCCAACTTATATTCCAGTAACTCCTAGCAATTTACCTAATCTTATGCTCAAAGTTGTTGGAAGCTAGACCAACGAATAGGAAACACCTTCAATAATGTTTTCCTTTGTACTTCAAACTCTGCAAAACCTAGGTGTGTTTCTTTTTGTGACATTGAGTGTAAAAATGCTACAGATCTCTGAGTAACTCTCGTATACTTACGAGAAGGATATGTGAATCTAGTTGTTTTAGTTACGAGGATTTCAAACAAATATAAAAATATAAAATGGTCGATTTAAGATTTATTGTTTTAAGATAAAGTTTGAGGCTATGTGAGAAATTGGACTAATCGATGCCTATTTAGGGTAACAAAGTCGATACAACATACATATTCATTCAGAACAATCAATATACTCCAATGGTTAATCTAGAATTATTAACTTGTAATAATTCGACCGAAAAAGGGCTAACTATGCGAGCCTCCAAAATCCATTCTGCGACAGCAGTATTCTTTATTATCTTCAATGAAAGAAATTACAATGTTGCTTGAACATGACTAACAATAAAAATAACACATATGCAACAAATGTCTATTGATGAACGTTACAATTCTTGTTTGTTTTGCTCAAAAGAATACTAGATCACAAACTGGAGATGATACACATTGATAGCATGTATTCATATACACTCAAATTAGAGTATGTATAGTTATTACAAAAAATTGCAGTCGTTGACTATGTACCTAAAAAAAAGACACAAAAGCAATCAAATCATTGCCCAAAGTCTTCTCAAATTCCTTTGAACTTTTTCCAGGCCCTCTAAAAAATGGCTTTGAATCCCCTTTTAAAGACAAGAGAATCCAAATTCAAGTCATTGTTGAGGAGGTATTGTCTTCAAATTGAACAAACAATGCTAGGTTATTGTGTGAAATCATGCCAGGGCCGCTAAGTTACCGGTTCGGGTTCGGGGACGGGTTCGGGTACGAGAACCCGGTACGTGGGTACGGGCAAAATTTTTTTAGGGGTTTGGGTACGTATGGGTGCGTGTGTATATATATATATATAAATATTTATTATATATACAAAAAAAAAGAGAAATATACAGAATTGTAAAACTAAATCATTTCATAGTATGATACTTGATCATTGATCAATGCCAAATGCTAAAGATAAATATTCACGATCATTGATTATTGATCGAGCAAGATTCATCATACATTTACCCTGGCAAACACATTCCCAGGTCTGAGATATTTACAAACTCATTGTATTACTTGTAACTGCTGTTCATTCTATTATCTGCTGTTATAAATCAATGTATTTGCTGCTACAAACAGACTGTAAGAAGTTGTAAAAGATTATAACCTTGTCTCAGATTGAGTACAGACTTTCTTCTATCTGCTGTTAATTTTCTGAGGAATAACTTCATACATCAGCTCTAAACAGAACACAGGAAGTTCTGAGCAGTTATCTATTGTGTATCATATTTGAAAGTTGGAATGGCTCAGTATTGATTCCCAGATTTGCTTCTGCATTACACAATGAATTATCACAATGGAAATCATCACTATGAAATGATCAATGATCAAGCACATACTATAATCAATGCCATTTTAGGGTTAGGGGGAAATTTTTTTTTTAAAAAAATGTTTTTTAATCATGTTTTAGCCCATTTTTTGACTTGGCCTATGGGTTCATTCGGTTCGCCTCTCGGGTTCGCGGCCGGTATGGTTAGCTGGCCTGACAGGCGCGAGCTGCGGTTCGCACCCAATGGACCCCTCGGCGGTCTCCATTGCTACTGGCACGCACTCCGCAAGGCATCCAAAAGACGGAAATCTGCATCTAACCTCAACCTGCAAGGACTAACCGGGTTCGGTAACCGTGGGTACTTAATCCGTAACACAAAGCTGCATGCCTCAAACTGCAGCTGCGAAGTATTATCAACTCTTGTTGGGGCAGCAAAACACGCCTTTTAGCAAAATTGCTGGAAATTTGCACCCCCTTTTGCACCACAGTATTTAGGGTCATTTTCCATTAAGGAGATTCGGCTATCGGACCGCAAAGATCTCTTTGGAGGTATTCAAAATTGGGCGGAAATTTGGAGGTAATGTGGATATATCCGGTAATGTCCCCGTTTTGGAGGTAATTTGATTTAATTAATTTAATTAATTAAGTTGTCCAAAATAATGATTTTTCAAGAGGATGACTAATTAGTTACTTTAATTAAATCATTAAGTGGTATTAAGTTAATTAATTATAAGGTTATCAAATAAATTAAAATTAAAAGGTGACCTTATATTTAATTAATTTAATAAAGTGACTTGAATTATAAAATATCTTATAAAGTCACTTAATTAAAAAATAAAATAATATTATAATATTCCTTCTAGAAGGTGACTTGGGAAAGTTCTAGAAGGAGGCCGACCTATTGAGGAAAAAGAATAAATAGGCATTGAGGGCTCATTTCCTATCATCCAGATTTGTTGTTGTTGATGTTGATGTTTGATGGTTGTGGAGGCTAGGGTTTCTGCAGTTGTCTTTGGCCATTGAGAACGAAAACTCTCAATTGGTAGCAATTTTGAGGGTGTGAAATATCACTTGAATTATTGCAAAGTTGAGGAAGTTGCTTCAGACTTTCTACTTGTACTTCAAAGCAAAATTTTATGGCCTTTGGCCAAATTTTGGTGGTATCGATTTGAAGAGATCAATTGGTGCATTGTTGGAGTCATTTTGGGTGTATTGAGACTTCATCAAGATTGTTATTCAAGGTCCAATCTGTATCTTTATCAATTCTGGAATAAATTATAGTCATATATAACAGTTTGAAGGAGCCACGATTTTGCTTATTGCAGCCATAACATCCATTGATCTTGGTCATGATTTGTAGCGCTTGACTTCTAAGGAGATGGAGATCATTATGGAGCTAGAGGAAGTCTTTAGAGGCTGATATTTATTAATTTTTTGAAGTCTGATTATAATAGGGGCGATTGGACATTAAGGCACAAGTAAATACATAGAAATTCTTATACACATTTTCGGCACATGGGTATTTGGGCGATCATCCTCCTGAAGCTTGGCAATGATGATGGATGATAGTAAATGAAGGTTGCAGCTGTTGTATGTTTTATCCTGAAGGTTTGAAGTCATAGCAGGGGCGGCCATTAAAGGAATTCGATTTAATTCAAGGAGTCGTCTTTGTGTTGATTTTTGCTTGCTACATCAGCGCATCCTCAAGGCGTCACCATTCCTTCCAGGTTCCCTTTGATTGTCATTCATTTAGCATTGCATATTAGGAGCTATAGTTTTAGCTGTAGGTTTGCATTTGTATATCTGCAAAACACCATAATTGTATGACATTGTAATTTGCCAAGAGTCTTGGCTATTTTGAAATCAGCATTGTATTTGAATGACATTTGAAATCAAGGAGTAATAAGTGGTTGTTGTGCAATCAAATATCATAGTAATCAGCATTAGAGTTTGCATACCAACTGTTTGTTAAAATTACCAGTTGGCTGTAGGTGTTCATTTTTCATGCTTAGATCATATATATGCGCTGAATATTGTCAAAATAAGTTGCATATTCATGCTAGGACATTGTTTAGTCAATTTAGAATCATTTATAAGCATTCTCATTGATGCTAATTGAAGAAAAGAGTCATTAAAGCAAACTGAAATGTTATATCAGTCATATGACCCTTGCATGTGAATTGTTTGACGAAATTCTTTGAGCCTTCAATCAGCATTTTAAGGTCAGATTTGAGTAGGGTCATTACAGTGGTATCAGAGCGGTTTCCTGCCATCCTTTGGGTTAGAATTTGTCTTCATTTATGCAACAAAGTGACAGGACCAAGAGATATACAGCTAGAGAAGAAAGAAAACAAACACAGTGGCCACCACACCCTGAACAAGACACTTTATCAGCAGCTGTTGCAGCAAGACACAAAGAGATTGGTGGTCCTATGGAGGAAAGAAGAGAGGGAAGTCCTCCTAGAAATGGAAGAAGAGATGATGATAGAGAGGTACTTGATACTTTGAGGGGTCTAAGGGATGGTCAGCAGCAGGTATCTGGGGTACTTCAGCGGCTTGAAAACACTCTACAACAGTTGAACTTACCTAGGAGGCAGCCCCAAGATCATGATGATGATAGGAGCATAGCAGGTTCAAGGAGAGTACAAAGAGCATCTTCCGCACTGCAGATAGACCTACACGACCCACCTTCTTGAGGGAAGAACGTGCAGTAGAAGAGAATGTTGAAGAGTTGAGGATCCTACTTTTGCTGATGCATTTATGGCTGCTCATGATGAATGGCAACTATTGACACCAGAAGCACGAGAGCTCATGCATTTTGATCGATTTGTGCAAACAAGAATGGACTACTACAGGTCTCGGCAGGAGAGGAGACCTAGGAATCAAATAAGGATCTCAAGCAAGCTACTAATAAGGATCCAATTGTATACCTTCTACAATTTTGCTCAAAACTACTTCAAATTTGAAACACATCCCTAACACTAGGAAAATCCTGCAGTTGCATCTTCTAAAATTTTGGTTGGGTTTTCCTCAAATTGGAAACACGACATCCTTGACACTAGGAAATTCCACAATTGCATAACTTTAACAATTTTGGTTGGATTTTCTTGAAATTTGAAACATGACATCCCTAACACTAGGAATATTCTGCAATTTAATAACTTTCACAATTTTGGTCAGATTTTCCTCAAATCTGAAACACGACATCCTTGACACGAGCAAAATCCCGCAATTGCATAGCTTTTACAATTTTGGTCGAATTTTCCTCAAATTTAAAATAGAGATTACCAATTGTTTGTTTTATAAGATGAAATTCTTGGCAACTATTAGACTTTTAGATAGATTTTTAGCTTTTCAATTTGGGTGCTTGGGCTGAAATGGTGGTATTGTTGGATATTCCATCATTTGTCCGTATGGTTTGTCTTATTTGTTATTGTTTGTTGTGTTTTGTTATAGGTTGTTAGTCTACTTAGATACTATTGGTTATTTTGTTAGTAATTTGTTGAACCTGTGAATGCACGGTTCACCTTTCATTTCATGTATAAATTCTCCTATCATAATACCAATTCGAGGTGTAGTCTATTCTATTATAATCTTTGATATGGTATCAAAGCATAGGAGTCTCGCCAAACTTCAAAATGACATGAAAATCTGCTACCGCTAAGGTTGTGAGTGATCTCGATGGTTTGTTGGGCATGAACAACAAACCAGGTGAAAGAGGATTCAAACAGACTTATGTTGAGTTTGGCCTAGTGATATTCTTCCAAAACAATGCATATTGTAAAGCTAAGTTGTTCATCTCTAGCGTGGAGTTTTGACCTCTATGAGTAGAGATTTATGAGATATCTGACTATTGTCTTCATGTGCTAAACCATCCATATAGCTGCGAGGGTATTTTGTGTACCTGTAAGTATTTTTTTTGGAGGCCATTGATTTTGTTAAGTGTCTGTGATACCTCTTGTGCATCATAGTTCAATGCAACAAAATTGCTTCCAGTGAAGAGCAATCCTATAATCATCTAGTTGTGGGACTTGAGATGCAAAAGGTCGATTCTTTGTAATTGTCACAACCTTGAAATTTGTCATAAAAGTGTGGCAAACCTGTTGAGAGGTGTGGATCTACTCTTTGAAGGCAACAAAGGTTTGTTGGAGGTTTGTGCAGAGGGTACAATTTGATCAAGAAAGAGTGTTGTTCAAAGCCATTGTAGGAAACAAACAAACAAGTGAAATCCATCGATTGAGAGCCGCGCGATTGTTGCTTCTTTAGTTGTTGCCCATTAAAAACGGATGAGAATCTTATTAAAGTATTTGATAGTGAAATTCAATGCACTGTTGCATCCGAACCTCCCAGTGAGGATGTAGTACCCTTCGGACATAGTACTGGTGCGAATGTGATTATGGTTGTGTGTGCCCACAAATGGATTTCGGAGAATTTTTGTGGGTGGTCTTATGAATGTGTGGATCCGAGTTTGTTGATCTTGGTACAAAGGAGCTCTTAAAGAAAATCAGATAAGAGGTGCTTACAAATCATACTTAATTATATTAGCATTTTCTGGGATTTCTTAGTTTTTTTCTCAAATAGGAATTCACCAAGTGTGATAGCATTTCTTGTTTAAAAGTTTCTATGATTCTACACTTAGTAAAGTTCATAATGAGATTTAAGCCTATGTTTTGAAACAAATTATGTAACTCTCAACTCTTCGAAAGGGGTGGTATTTTTCTTTCTAAAGTATCCTTTCCTCAGCAGCAAATTGCTAATTTGAGCGATGAAAAATGGGATAAGTAAATGCCTTATTCGCTAACAAAATGGCAGGTAGTCCTCCTAAATTTCTTCTTCTAGATTCCCAATTGCTACGTGGGAAAAAATTTCTGCATGGAAGACCAAACTTAAAATTCAACTTGAGTTTGAAGAAGTTTGGAATGTGGTTAATGGATTTCAGTTTGCTTTCAATTTTGGATTCATTTGATGTTTTCTAGTTTTGTATTTGGTGTGTTAGCTAATCTTGCAGAGTTTTTGGAGTGATTGGAGGAGATTTTTCAGAGTTACCTCTTGCTGGTCATGCCCTTTCTCCACCTCCTAGGCCAAACCATTTTGTGAACAGCAAAGTGAAGCAACGAAGATCTGATTCTGGGTATTCGGCCAATCATCTTCTCTACCCTGGGCGACCCTATGCACCAATTTTCAAAATTTATGGTGGAGAACTGAATTTTCTAGAGGCAAGTTGCCCCCTCCGAAGGTTGTACTACTGCTGATTGAAGACAGTTTGAGGTTCAGAAGTTATCATGACATGATTGCAGCCTTTGGATATCTCATTGGTGGCGCCTCGACACCTATTTTCCATTGCAATCTGTTTGGTGAAGTCACTAGCTGATTTGGGAGGTGGTTCTTGGTAGTTGTGCTATTTGGAAGCTTGCTGTTTGAGTGTATCAGACTGCTGGAGCAGTCATATCAGACCTAATATGCTTTCATTCTTTCATGTGTTGTGATGCCTAATTGCTCTTATGTTGCAAGGATGGTTCATTGACTCTGTAGGCTATGATATTGGCTTGATTATCGTATAATTTGCTATAGAATCTTTGTATTGAGCACTCATTGTAACATTGAATTGGTAGTACCAATCAGCGATATAGCTCTTGTTGAATTTGGTTGCTAACCCCACTGAATAAGTGGCACTCTTGCTGAATAAGCAGTTGAGATTACTTTACATTTCATGTTATGTCCATTGAATAAGTGGATGAGTTTCATTTACTTTCATGTTATGCCCACTGAATAAGTGGAGGATCTTTCTTTGGCTTGGTCGGCTTGCCACCAAGTGTTTTCTTGCATAGTTGTAATTCCCATTGAATAAGCAAAGGTTTCATTTCATGCTCTTGAGATTGCATACTTACCCCACTGAAGAAGTGGTTTACTTTAGAAGCACAAAATTGTAAGCCTTACCACCGTATGCTCTCACCTTGCCCCTATTTGGATCTAGGTGATCAGAAAGTGGAAGGTATTTGATTTTAGTTGGTTTTGATTATCACTCACCCCACTGAACAAGTGGATGCTTTCAGTTAATGCAATGCACACCTTACCGCCGTATGCTCTCACCTTGCCCACATCAAGATCTGGGTGATCGGAAAGTGGAAGGGTGTTTACTTAAGTTGATCATCTTTGGTTATTGGCTAATGCTAATAAGTTGTGAAGTTTTGAAAAATAAATAAATTAAGGGTGGGTTATTATAGATTCCAAATCTTGTAATTACGTGCCCCCTTACAAAATCTACTACCACCTTGCAAGTTTCTCTCTTAGTTGGAATAGCTTCACTCTATTTTGTGAAATAATCTATGGCTACAAGTATCCACTTGAATCCACCACTAGACTTCTCTATGATCTTAGCAATGGAGTCAATTCCCCAATGTTGGAATAGGGTTTCCATAGTCATGGACCTCAAAGGTTATGCTCTAAAATGTTTCAATTAACTAGAAAATATTTGACAAGTATGACACTTTCTCACCATCTTCTGTGTATCAATAACCTGCTCTGAGTATCTTGTGAGTTGGGGTTTTTGCTGTGAAATGCCTTCCATAGCCTCCACCATGCAACTTTTACAACACTTTAATAGTTTGGCCCTCATCCAAACATCTTAGAAGGACACCATCTTTGTTTATCCAGTATAGATTACCATCTATGATAATATACTTGATAGCTTGAAGTTTCAAATTCCTTTTTCGGTTTTTAGTCAAGTTTTCAAGACAAGACATGTATTGTAAGTATTGTATTGCATCTCTATACCATGTGGAAGTTTTCAGATTACACTCCTTTAAATGATTTTCTTTTTCAACATAATTAACTTGGGCAGCCTCTAGATTAGCTTCAGCCTAAAATTATTTATTGTTTTTACCAACACATATGCTTGCATTTCCATGGCATCATATTTCAGTTTTGCTGCTTGAAGTGATTTTCTGAAGAAAGAAATGGGATGCTCATATCCTTCATTATTTTTTTGAAATAGGATAGCAACAATTGTGTGGAAGGATGCAAAAAAAATCAACTGAAATGGCTTATAAAAATCTAGTGATTTTAATACGAGCTTGTTAAATTGCTTTATAATGCTTTGGAAAGCCTTAGGTGGCTCCTTATTCCAGGCTACAACTTCCCCCTTTTTATCTTTGATATGGCTTCAATTTTTTCTACAAAATTTGGAATGAACCTTCTGACAAAATTGACCTAACCAAAGAATGATTTTATACCTTTGATTGTCTTTGGCTATGGGATTCTCTCAATCACAGCTACCCTTTCAGAGTCAATCCTTACACCTTCCTTGGAGACTATAGGGCCCAACAACTTCCCTTCTGTTACCCCTAAACATATATTTCTTTGGATTCAAGGAGATTCCATACTTTGAAGCTCTCCAAGTGTAAACAATGATCTTCCTTGTTTGAAAAAGTAGTCAAATCATCCTGATAGACAACCATGCTAACATCAATCAAATTTAAGAATGCTACATCCATGTCTCTTTGAAAAGTGGCACCAACATTGGTTAAGCCACAAGACATCCTTATATAAACATATGTGCTACAAGGTGTAGTGAAGGCAGTCTTATATTGTTCCGACTCTTTAACCTTTTCTCGGTTGTATCTTGAAAATCCATTCATCATGGACAACAAATCACAACTAGTAACCTTTTGTAGTATAGCTTCCATATTTGGTAAAGGATAATTATCCTTTAGTGATGACACATTCAAATTTTGGAAATAGACACATAGTCTAATGTCTCCATTCTTTCTTATTTGGACTAAACTAGAAACCTAGCTGAAATGTGTGATTGGCTTTATTATTCGACCATCCCTAAGCTTTTCCAGCTCTTGCTGCATTTTTGGAGCCAAGGTTCAATTTATAGGCCTCTGCTTTTTCCTAAAAGGTTTTGCATTAGGCTTCAAAGGAATCTCATTCTCAAACAGGTCTTCCCTATAAGCCTTCAAGTCATCATATGACCAAGAAAAAACATTCTTGTGCTTTTTGAGTAAGGAAATAAGCATGCTTTTGATATTGGGATTCAATTTCTTATCTATAAACACTTTCTTTGGTGATGTAGTTGTACCAAGATTGATTTTTGTAATGTCCCAATTTCAAGTCAGCATAAAGTTGGATTATTAATTTAAGTTGTCGGAATTAGTTAAGTTAAAAGGACAACTTAAATTAATAGAGCATAAGTAACTTAAGTTAAAAAGTTAAAATAAATAAATTAAGTTACTTGTAGATGAATTTTCGAAAGAATTAAATAAAAAGAGAAATAATGAGAATTCAAGAAGTCACACGAGGAGTTATGAAAAAAAGAATAAAAGATTTTTGGAGAGCAGTTTGCAGCTAGGCATGGTTGATTTTGTTTTGGAGAGCTTGGCTCTTTTTCATAACTTGAGGACAAAAAACTTCATGTTCTCAAAATTGGATGGAAACCCAATTTCTGCACTAGACGAGTCACATAGATTTCACAGTTGGTATAAACGATTGGAGTACCGAAGATTTTGGAGAGTTTTTTTAAGACAAATTTAAACTTTTACATATTGAATAAAATTATGTTTCAAAGATCAGTTCCAATTTTTAAGGAATTTTTCTGTTAAAATTGTTTATATTCTTAGCTGATTAAGCTCAATGAATAATCTCAGCCAATCTATAAGCTATAAAGAATAGTTGGGCTTCATAAATAACAAAAATAAACTTTGCAGAGTCGGGAATAAACTTTGAAGAGTGAACTGATACTTTTTTTGATGGTTTGCTAATGAAGGCAATATAGGGGAAGTATTCAGGATAGAGATTTTCACGAATTTGCTAGAGTCGCCTTTGAATCAAAGAAGCCATTTAAAAAATCAAGAAAGTCAGAGTATTGGAGAAGCCGCAAATTTAAGGAGGAAAATCAAAGATTATTGGAGCTGCCGTGTAATTTTGAAAGGCATCGGGCTTATTAGAGAAGATTATCTATCAACACATTCCTAAAGAAACCATCACATGGTCTTTGTAATTCTAGATGCTGCTATAGAGTATTAAGATAGCAATTATACATACAAGAGCCAAAGAATCCTAGTGTCGTGAATTTCTGGAGCTCGTGATAGTTAGAAATAATAACTGGGCAAACAAATTAGTTGACGGAAGTCTTGGCGGAAATGGCATATGAAGGCATTACAGGACTGGAGTCATGAAGCTGGATGAAGCACTAAAGAATGAACTGGAAGTCTAAACATCATCCCCTAAAAAGATGAGACCACAACAAGTCTTAAAATCTAGTCACCGAATCTTTAAATTGCTGAAGCCGTTAGAGTTTGGTGATTTCAGTGTGAAGTAGAGAGTTGTCGGGGCATAGTAAAATCAGGAATTTGGTGTTTGGTGAATTTAAACAAAATAAATAAGTCAGTCAGGCTAATAGAGTTTTATGAGGTAGAATTGTGAAATTGCTCGAAAACTCTTATTTGCCTAGATATTCAAAATTTTACTGAGGCCACCATATTGCCAGTGAATGTGTTATGCAAGAAGTGAAGACCCGTGGAAGGAGTGAAGAGCCGTTTATCTCGGGAAAAGACACGTATGAAGAATTTTGTGTCATCGACAAAATGGGAATCGGTTTGAAGGAATATTAAATCTCTATTGCCACCCAAGACAATGACATGGAGGATTGTAAGTGTCATGTCCCCTTCTCAATGACATCTCTTGGAGTCACAGGATTGGCCTATCACACGACCCTCGTGAGGCCGATAGGATGGATAGAGGGTCACTTCGGAGCTTGGCTCAGCCTCGTTAGCAGAGATTGATCAGTAGTCTTTCGTTTGGCTCATCGGAGACTTTTGCAGAATTGCTATTTTTAGCAGTTCTGGCAGCAGTGTGGGACCCCTGCTATTTTTAGCAGTATGGCTGTGGCAGTATTCGGAATCACTTCAGAGTTCGTCAGCATCAGACGGATCAGTCATCGGATGAGTATCGAGGAAGATATTAATATTTAATTGCATTAATTAAATATTAATTAATTAATGATTATAATATAAAGTTATAATATTAATTTATAACTTAAGTGATTTCTCATTGAGGGGTGCGCCATCATTGAAGGGGCCAAAATTGACATTTGATTTATATTAAAATATTCAGCAGAGACTATTGAATTATTAAAAGATCAAAATGTGAATATTTTATCAAAACCCTATTCTTAAGGAAATCGCACTTTTCAGCATAAGAGTGGATTTGCCTTGGTTTTTACATTATGAGATTATTGAATTTTGAGAACTGATCAAATTGATCTGAGCAAGAGACTTTAGGGTTTCAAGTTCGAATTCTTGGGGAACGAGCCATCTCCACTGGAAGCAATTCAGAGAGTGTGAAATAACACTTGATCTATTGCAGCAGAGAGATTTCTTCATTCAGAAGAAATTACAGAGCTTCATATTGAGTCAAACTTCAAAGTTATCAGAGGTATTCATTATTCAAGAGAGTTATTGCACAGGGGCACCTATATTCATCTTTTTCCAAAGAATCCAGAAGGGCCGTACAAATTGCATTTATTACAGCAGCAGGCCGTACATTTCTGTCAGGCCGTACTTGCATAAAAAGGCGTGTTCTTTTGTCTTGAGCCAAACGCCTATCTTCAGACCTTCTTTCTTCATCATCTTGGAGCGCTGGGGTTGCTGGAGGCTTTTGAGAACATCAGACTGGAGGAGAAAACAAATATTCATTGCAGCCGTACCTTTTCAGCTGTTCATTTATTGCTGTATCAGAAAAATCAGGTTCCATAAAATCATTGCCTTTTCTTTGCATGTTGTCAGAATTACATTGTAACTGTCTCAGAAGAGTTATATTAAGATTGGCGTCCATTCTGGCTATTGATTTCATTGTTATCAGAGTAGAATTATTTTATTTGAATTTATTATTATTTTCAAGCAAAATCGTACCATTTCATTTATTGCTCAAAACCTCAAAAACTTAAAACAAGCAAAAAAACCAAAATACTTCTAAAAAAGTCAGAAAACTGTCAGATTCAGAGAGAATAGGGGAAACTAGGGTTTCTAGGGTGGTATAACACTTGATCTATTGCAGCAGAGAGATTTCTTCATTCAGAAGAAATTACAGAGCTTCATATTGAGTCAAACTTCAGAATTATCAGAGGTATTCATTATTCAGGAGAGTTATTGCACAGAGGCGCCTATATTCATCTTTTTCCAGAGAATCCAGAAGGGCCGTACAAATTGCATTTATTACAGCAGCAGGCCGTACATTTCTGTCAGGCCGTACTTGCATAAAAAGGCGTGTTCTTTTGTCTTGAGCCAAACGCCTATCTTCAGACCTTCTTTCTTCATCATCTTAGAGCGTTGGGGTTGCTGGAGGCTTTTGAGAACATCAGACTGGAGGAGAAAACAAATATTCATTGCAGCCGTACCTTTTCAGCTGTTCATTTATTGTTGTATCAGAAAAATCAGGTTCCATAAAATCATTGCCTTTTCTTTGCATGTTGTCAGAATTACATTGTAACTGTCTCAGAAGATTTATATTAAGATTGGCGTCCATTCTGGCTATTGATTTCATTGTTATCAGAGTAGAATTATTTAATTTGAATTTATTATTATTTTCAAGCAAAATCGTACCATTTCATTTATTGCTCAAAAAACCCAAAAACTGCAAAAAAAAACCAAAAGCGTCGAGGAAAGATACAAAAAGCTGTCGGTCGGAGAATAGGGGAAACTAGGAACACAAAGGACCTAGATGTTTGAATGATAACTTCCCTTAGATTTTGAAGCAAGTTTGTTTTTAATGAGGAGTTTAGAGTGTCTTAGTCAAGTATCTATCACTCCATACTTAAGTATAAGTTTATGTGATTGAAAAACTAAGGGATGTACAACAGTTTAGCTTTAAATTCATAGTTTTACCTTATTATCCACTTTCATGTCCCATCTATAATTCAATTGTTGGTTATCATCTTTCTTCTACGTTAGGTACTAGGTATCTTGGGAAGGCATTTGATTTATTAAATCATATCAACATATCTCAGGATTGAATGGTGTGGGATGATCTTTGCTAGATATAGAAGAGAATACACCGATTTGTGGGTTACATATTATTTCCATGAGTGGCAAATTATGTACCCTTATGCTTTGTACTTGGGTTTTAATACTTGATTCAATGTTGGTGATGAGGTGGATCTATTGGAGGGATTTATTCCTTTACGTCTATCTAAAGGGGTCATCACTCTTCATGAATTAATAGTTGAAAACTTTATAACTTAAAAACACATGAATGAGAAATTAAAGCAGACAACCATGTAGCTCAACCAATCAGACAAGTAGCTCAAGCAAGCAAGCAACCAACTCAAGCACACAAGCATATAGCTCAAGTAGGCAAACAAGTAGCTCAGGCAAGCAAGCAACCGGCTCAAGCAAGGAAGCAACTAACTCAAGCACACAAGCATGTAACTCAAGCAGGCAAACAAGTAGCTCAAGCAAGCAAGCAACTGGCTCAAGCAAGCAAGCAACTAGCTCAAGCAAGTAGGGAACCAACTCAATTGTGCAAGGCACCATAGCTCTTAATGTGAAAATGTTGCAAAGAGTTAGATGTTGAGTCTTTTGGTTTGTAATAAGGTCTTAAAGATCACTTGTGATGCTTTTGAAGTCAGTTTAGGTGGTTAGGTGGTTTGGAGTCAGTTTGGAGTCCATTTGATCAAGTTTGTAAAAGTTGCAAAGTTGTCAAGCAACTTTTGCACTTTTTGCATTTTGAGGAAGTTGAATGGTCATGGGACTTGAAAGATAGTTGTAGTTGATTGTTT